>CM025854.1:17608132-17627675 GCA_003952965.2 Morella rubra
ATCCATAGGAGAAACGGGTTGTCTATTCCCAACCCAAGATCCGACGGTGAGTGACGAGATATCGCTGACAAAAAATATTCTTTTCGTAATCTATTAATGTCCGTGGGTTTTTTACCGTCTCTATCCTTCTTATTGTTGTCAAAAAATATTACTTTTTTTATATGCGTTTTAAGTAAGACTTCGTTTTAATTAGAATGACATGGCCGAAATAAAGGAGAAAAATCAATGTATTATATTGTCTCTCTTTTTTTTTTTGCTAAATAAATGTATTATATGCCCTAGTTGGATCCACTGCTACTCAGTTAATTGAGTTCCTTTCCGTACTCTTAACGCCCAAGGATTACACTTGACAGTCGCGACAAAAGTTTTCTTTTTTCCTCACGTGTAGGCGTTAATACTCTAATATTGCTGAGAACAACTTTCGGTTTACAAAAAATTAAAAAATTATTAGGTGAGAGCTTTGTTTCATAAATCATTGACATCATTTTTTTACAATATCTTTTAAATAATATTATTTTATTTAATATCTCAGTTCACAGTTATTATTACAAATAATATTTCTTGTCACATTTAAATACTTATATTAATTATGTATGTAAAAATGATATATATGATCCCGATTATCAAATCACAATTATTAATTTTCGAGGGCATACATTGTAACATCAACACCTATTACAAGCGTAATAGGCTCATTCCAAGGTCCAAGTTTGGTTATGTGAAGCATTCGTGGCCAACACTTCATGAAAAAGGTGAACGGATTTCCAAAAATGTATCAAATTTCAAATCGAGATCGTTTGGCAAGTCTAACTCCCAAAGATGAGCTCAGCTACTGTAAATGCATAAAATTAAAGTGAAAGAAAAAATATTTTACAAGTGTTGTGGGTGTCGCATAGAAGGTAGATTTTTCTTAAATGTTAGATTATTTTTTCATCCCCAATACATTGACTTTAAATACGAATTGCCTATTAAAAATTTATAATGATCATGTTGAATTATTTGGTGATTTTTGTGTTATTTTTTTTAGGGAATATTCCATACCATGGATATTTCCAACAATCTCAAGGTCTCCATTTAAAGTTTGATCAGCACGATCGACAGTTAATTTTGTTTCATTTGTCATCCAAAATTTGAACATAGACTTAGTGTACCATACTAGGAAGAACGGCTATGTTTGGAAACGGGTTTGGGTTTGAAATTCAATTTCAGATTGAGATTCAGTTTCATTTCACTGTTTGGATACCAAGTCCATGTGTCGTTCTCCTCATAATCTGGGTCCTGTCTTGAAACAAAGTTAACGTCCTCTCGTCAATTCTACTAATGTCCGTTACCAAGGCGAACTTGTCTCACTGGCCTGGCTTCTATTGTGCTCTCGCGCTCGCTCTCACGAGTTTGTAATTATTTTTTTTGTTAGCTTCTGCTTCCCTTGAGCGCTCCAACTCCCGCAAGCTAGCAAGGTTTATTTTTTGTGAATATTTTTGTTAACATTCGCTGCTCGCACGCTCTCCATGTTGCGAGAGCAAGCATGTAAAAATATTTATTTTTGTTAACTTTCGCTTCTCTTATCCACTCTAACTTGCCCTAGTGAAATGTAAATAAGTTTTATTGTAAGATGTGGCTCCTCTTATGCTCTCTAACTTGTGGCTAGCGAAATGTAAATAAGTTGTATTTTAAAAGATGCTTCCTTTATGCTCTCTAACTTGGCTAGCGAAATGTAAATAAGTTTTATTGTAAGATGTGGCTTCCCTTATGCTCTCTAATTGGCTAGCGAAATGTAAATAAGTTTTATTTTAAAGATGCTTCCCTTATGCTCTGTTTTGTTTGATGGAGTGGAATCAATGAGCACTAATGCATCACAACCCGAAAAAATTGTAGTAAGGCATATAGCATTAGTTTCTCTGATTTAATAACTCAAAGTTAATTAAAAGGCATCATCTCTCCCGCTAGCTTCTACCGAGTTCCTCTATGCCACCCATTAGAGCACACTAGGTTGTTTATGATCAAGGTTCTAGACAATCATCAGTTGGAAATGCCGACAAAGACTACACTGGAATGTTGTGTGCTGTGGTTGGTCCTTAACGATGAATTCGGCTAAGCCACATGAATGTGCATAGAACCCCACTTGAAGCAATGTATGCACACTTTGACTTAACAAAACAACAACTAAAAGTATAGATAAAGAAGTTACACTCTATCATATGTTGTCGTGTTCTTTGAAAGGCCAGTAAACAGTCTGGTTTGCGCGAATAGTTATTTCATTAGGTTTAACCCCACTGATCTTCATTTCCCAGAACAAACTTAAAGCCTCGGAGGACATTCCCTACAAACATAACATGATATCATCATATTCCAACTAATCATATCTTTATGGGCCAATTTCTCAAACAGTCGATGTACCTCTTTCCATCTCCTGCCTTTTGAATACAAACCCATCAGATTGTTATTCAAAGACCAATTGACCCCTAACCCACATTTCAAAATCCACTCATGAACTTTGCTTCCTTCTCGAAAGCAAAATCAAAAGGATATATATGTGTTTGTACAAACCAATTGACCCCTAACCCAGATTTCAAGTATAGACATTATAGCGCTTTTTAGAACCAATATTTATGAAACTTCATTGTGGCAGAACCAACATATATAAAATAGTAAGTGTACCTTGGAATCAACGGAGAATAAGTAGCAATCCCACAACGAAGCAAATGCATCGATTAGAAGGAGGAATTTGGGTGAAAACGCGAGATGAAGGAGAAGGGCCCTCGAGCTCGGTCGCGCTTCGGTCGCACAGAGGAGAAAGAGAAGAGAAGGGAAGGAGGGGGAAAACAAAAGTTCCCTCTTAACATCGTTAGTTTTCTCTTCCATTATTCAGTTTGGTTTTAAAAACTAAAAATGAGATTTGGCTCATCCAAACATGGATTTGGGATTTTGGACCCAAAACTAGTATTTAAGACTTGAAACCAGGACTCAAACCCGTTCCCAAACATAGCCAACATGTCGATAAAAATACAATTATTCTGCATTATCAGTAAGGAAATTTCTCTTTTTTGAGTTTTTGGTTATGTAAGAATTCTTTAAGTTTAAGTTTAGCATATACTCAGAGGATATATAGAACATTTATTCCAAATTATTTCTTACTCATTATTCTCTCCATTTTAATATGACTTCAACGGGGGTGTTAGCCCAAATTAAAATGCTACTCCTCTTTCTGTTTTACACCAATTAACCAAAATAATGGGTCAAATCTGAAAAAAAATTGTGAGAGCTTGGTACAATCACTATCTTCAATATACTCTATATCAGCCGATGGGAGGTTTTGCCTCTTCAATAGGCTTGCCCTAACTAGGGGTGTGGATTGTCGGGGTCAATTTTTTGAGACCAACTCTGACATTGATTGCTCTATTACTCGAGCCGAGTCGGATCGATTTATTGGGCCCATGTTGTGTAGGGGCTCAATTTTTTTTCGGCTTATGTTTTCCATAATTTGAAGTTCCTTAATTCTCTTTTTATTGGAAGGGGTGTAAATAGAAATTTGACTCTACCACTAATGCCTAAACATAGGTTAAAATTTAACTCATTGATGGGCTTTACAACATTTAATTTCCCGAACTTTCATTCCAATATCGCCAAATCCTTTGGCTTTTATTTTCTACTTGGCTTTCTCTGTTTCAAAAGCATACTCTAGTGCTCAAAGATTAAAGTACCAGCTACCAGAGTGCAGAATTGTGATGGATAATACTTCATTTCTAGCAACATATATGGTCAAGATGGATAATACTCCCGCTTTAATTCGTTCCATGTAACTATCGACTGATAGCTCCTTCACTCTACATTAAGACACTGCTCAAAGCCAAGGTGGAAGGGTAGCGGCAGTTAACAAATTAACGTCCTTTGTCACACATCCATCCAGAATTGCAAGACGGGGTGAGGAGAGTGAGTGAAGAACTTTCATAATTTTGAGTGACAAAACAGACTACTATGGTATAAAGTTTTGATAAAATTGTTTTTGTATAAACGTTTATATAAACTTTGTCCCTATTATCAGTGCTTAATAAAAATGTGGTTCCTTCATTTGACTTATATCAAGCAATTAACGCCTAATGCTAAGCTTGAAAATAATTCACATGTGCACCGATCAGCAATGGACACATCTCCTACTCAGACAACTCAATGCCATGCTGTAAGCCTACTCAACCCTCATAATCCTCCATGCGCCTTGTCAGCCATTTTTGTAAAAAACTAAACTGAGCCATCAAATAGATTAGTTAAGAGCTTCTCCCTCCCTCCCTCCCGACACCCCCAACCCCCTCCTTATGAATCCCCAATAGGTACTCTCAATTCATGAAAATAAATTCTATAAATTTCTTCCTCTTTAAATGAGTAACACGCATTAAAAGGTGAAATTTCAGCAAACTTCTTTCAATGTAAATTACAATTGACTACAAAAGTTACAAATGCGAAATGAGAACTTAATAGGTGTGTTGAGAGAGATAACGACAAACAAACACAGCGAAATAATTCTTCTCTCTAGATACAAGCAAATACATCGCAATCTCCACTGCTGAAAATGATATATAGGTAATCGGTCACACCTAGTCAGAACAACATAAGCAATTTTTACGTGAAAAACTTCCCTGGTGTGAGGAAGAAAAAATATGGGACCTACTCCAGTCAAAATCTCCACTATCAACTGAATAATGGGTACAAATATCTTCTCTAGTCACAACTAGAGGCTACAACACATATCTCTTCAATATGACATGATCATCTGGCAAATACAACAAGAATTAGAGAGAATCTGTCAAACTCACAATTACTATTCATGGACACAAACCCCAATTCCTGAGCTCAAGATCTGATCTCCACTATTCAAATCATACCTCCTTGTGTCATGAAACTCTCCTTCAAATTTCAACTCGATCAGATATTGTATACCCATTATTCAGAAAAAACTCCTTTATCGTTCAAAAAAAAAAATTCATCTCCTAATTTCTCTCTTCTATCCATATGTTTTAAAACTCCTCCTTAAGGTTAAAAGTTAAAATCCCTCCTTAAGCTTAAAAGTTAAAACCACACTGAGCTTTGAGCCTTAGTAAAACATCCTACTTAGGCTTTCCTGTACATGGAAGGAATTAGCCCAATAGGGTGCTCAACGAACATGCTTATATATCAGCAACTTCAACAACAATGGACAATATGGGGACCTGACCAAGTAAGTAAGAAAAAGACTCATAAACCAAACAAACCAAAAGGAACAAGAAAATAGTGTTGTCCAAGCTCATCAACAGGTTCAAGTCGAGCCCACCTTTTGGATTGAAGCTCCTCTCCAAAAGATCAGAAAAAATCAACAGCACATCAAGCACAATAGCATGCATGGTGTTGAATCTCACGTACTTCTAAAGTACATGGTGTTCCTCACCACTAAGAAGTAAAGGATCAAGAACACCAAAACCCATTAAAGGGAAAGGTCTTAAAGACTCAAATTGCCTGTACCAAAGGTTGAATAAGAGCTTTAACAAGAGCTAGTGGGAATTCATAGCTTTGAGAAATATTATCCTACACTCACTAAATTCTATTATCAACGATCTCCAATACCAATGTGCCCTTGACCAATGAGTTCTATCCAGCACCATTTCATGCCCTCACTTCTTTAGGGTTTTCCAGAGCTCACAAATTGAGAATTTTTCAGTTTGTTGGAAGAGGTGGGGGTATTAAGAGGGAAAAGCTCTCAATGAATCTGTTTGATGAGTCATCTTAGTTTTTTAGAAAAAAGGCTCACAAGGCGCATGGTGGATTATGAGGGTTGAGTGGGCTTCCAATGTGTCATCAAGTTGGTGAGTATGACATGTGTCCATCATTAATTGGTGCACATGTGGACATATTTTTTTCTAGCTCAGCATGAAACCTTTTTAATCAAACTACGATTACCTTTATTCAAAAAATTCAAACAAACTAGGGGGGATCAATCCTAGCATAGATCCAAACCAAGTTCGAATAGTACTCACGAACATCGAGGTGGCTTCCAGAACTAATCTTGGAGCCCATCGAGGAAGCATACAGCAAGGTGGTACACTTCCTCGTTAGCATAGTGATTAACAAAACTAAACTCGCAAGAAACAAAAGCAGAAATAGAGCTAGAGGATTCAAAGATTCTCTCATGGACACGCCAATTCTCTCTAGAAGGGAATTTCTTGAAGACTTCAATGGCAAGAATATAGCCCCAGCATCAAGCCTTAATTGCTGACAAAAGTAAAATGAAGGGATCACATTTGAACACTGACTACAGGGAAAAATTTGTAGAAATGTTTACCACAGGGACCTTTTTATCAAAACGCTATATCATAATGACTGTTTGTATAATTAGGCCTTTTTTTTAGAAATCATTTGGATTAGATATCCTAATTTGTGTAAGAAGATAGTATTTATAAGTCATTGGATTAAGCTAAAACATTGTTAAGTTTTTTATAAAAAAAAAAATGGAAGAAGAAGAAGAATGAGATGAATAGCTAGCATGGATCTCAAGCTTCAATGGGATTTATAAATCAATTTGCAGAAGAAGTCTTACAAAAATTTGGCAAATCCTATGGCCATTCGGTGTGACATATGTATTATTGTCTAGATCCCATGAATTTGGCCCCTAGTAAAACACAAAGGCCACTAGTAATGATAAGTAGCAAACTATGTGTAGGATTTGAAAATTGTAGTTGACAGTATTAGCTTACCTCTTTCTTTGCTAATGAACGTGCAAGCTAGCACTCTCTGCACAATAGATTTATACAATAGTACTCCAAAAGATTTATTTCGACCTAAGACATTGACAGCACACACAAGTCTTTCTTTACCTTCTGTTATTTTAGAATATCCTATTGCCAACTACAAAAGAAGATTTGAAAATTTGAAGTTGGGAGGCAAATTTTAAGTTGGACTAATTGAATGAGGGGAAAATGCTTGCTACTAGCTTCCTGGAATGTTAATTATTTGAGGCTAAATTTTATTTTGTGGTATCTATATGTTTAGATAGTTGTTATTTCGTAACATTTTTCTTTGATACTTTCAGGTTGAGTACCTTGAAGTGAAGAGACTGTGAAGAGAAGAGATTTTTATGAGGTGACGTGCTCATGCAATTTAAGAAGGTTATTGGGAGTACTATGCAATGCATAATTTAAATGGAAGAGTAGTAATTGTGGTCTTTATTGAATTGATGGAATGTTAGTGTGATGTTAGTTATTTGAATTGCTGGAATGTGTCCGTTTTATATATATGATACATCTATCTTAGTAGATTATGCAGTGGGCATGTGGCATGATTTGTGCGACCTTTGTTTCTTCTATTTTTTGAAATTTTAAATAATTATTGTGAGATGTTTGTGACCTTTTCTTAGTTTGGGTGATTTATTTTCATCCCTAAAAATTGTTTCACTATGACTAGAAATTTTAAATACCCTTTTATCTTTGTATTTTTGTTTTGGCTTTAAACAATATGCTTGACTTCAAATTTAGACGGGAATGAAAACGCCACTTCTAAAGAGGATGGACTCACAAATTCCATTGCAGCTTTATGGCTCATAGTTCATTTACTTAGTTCAAAAATTATAGAATATTAAACTATAATATTATGAATTATACTAGGTAAAATTATGCACATATTAGGAAGCTCTCTTAATCTTGGTTTCTTTCTAGTTGAATAACGGCGAGGACAACTTTTAGTAGCAAAGAAAAGAGGTATTAATCATGGAGCAACTTCGATTAAGTTAATGTTGGTCCTATTTATGTGTTTTCTTTCTTTTGGTGATGGTAGCATTCAGGATTTGTGTGAGAAATCTACAACAAATCAAATAATAAAAATGTTCACTACATGTAACAACCCTTTTCGGCGATGCTAATGTGGTATGTTTTATTCAATTATGCATGGACATACAATAAGGTTGTAAAACAAAATAAATTAATATTTCATAATGAACACAATGTTTAAAGGGTGCAAGTGCAATCATATTAATCAAAATAATTGTACAAGATAATAATATAGAAGCAACTAATCATAGACTCAATTCGACTAACTATTATAGGCAAATGTGTATTAAAAATTAGGGTGTTGTTTGTCAGAAGATTAGAAGATAGGCTAGAAATTTATAGGCTTCTAGCAGTCTTGATTATCCAATAATTTTTTCCTCCTCATTGCGGCCGGCATGTTTTCCCTTTGCTATTTCTTTAAATTTTGCTTCATCTTTATAATTTACTTTTATGATGACACTAATTCTCAATGCAGTCATTCTTTTTAAAAAAAGAAAAAATGATGGAACAAGACAATGTTTATGAACACATGTTTGTTTTAGAGCTAAAGTGAATAATTTTTTTTAAAAGAATAATTACCATTACCACTACAGTTCCTGGAGTACAACTTTAAAAGGGTCGGTCTTGTACAGGTTTATAAGACCTAAGGAAAGCGGAAGCAGTAATGCATGAAATTGAACTCTTTGACACCAGTGTGTTGCGAGGTCTTCTATTATTTATAGAAGTATATTTTGTACAAATAAAGATAGAACCAACTATACATGGAAATCAAAAACTTTACAATTCAAGTCTTTCCCTCTCTTGTGCTAACATCACGCGTCAATGATTTTCTATCGCTAGCATATCATGTCAATAATCTAGAGAATTCATTTCCTTTTTTGGTGTTATCATCACGGGTCAATGAGCTGGAGTCATGATTGACAATATTCTCTCTAACACCCTCCCCCCGCAAGGGAACCATGGCCGGAAAAATGGTGAGCTTGGAACGTAACAGAAGGAATTGAGGCTTGGAAAGACTTTTGGTGAAGATGCCGGCAAGTTACAACTCCGATGGGACAAACTGAAGACGAATTTGCTAGCATACACCATTTTACAAATAAAATGATAATCTAAAGCAATGTGCTTGGACCATGACTTTGTTACATGATTGGAGGCCATAAAAATGGCACTACGGTTATCACATAATATAATTGGAGAATGCGGCAGAGCAATATAAAGGTCACGAAGAATGTGAGTGAACCAAGAAACTTCAGTAGCAATACTAGCCAAAGCACGATATTCTAACTCTGCACTAGACTGAGAAACAATAGGTTGTTTCTTGGCACTCTAGGAAATTAAATTGCAGCCAAGGAAAATAGCAAATCAAGAAGTAGATCGACGAGTATAGGGGCAACCAGCCCAATTAGCATTAGTGTATGCAGTAAGAGTCCGAGAAGAGGAAGCCGTAAGAGAGAGACCAAAGGTGATAGTGCCCTTGATATAGCATAAGATTCGCTTTACTACTTAAAAGTGATCCTTGGTGGGAGCAGGAATGTACTGGCAAACGGGGCTGACAACATGGGAAAGATCAGACTGAGTGATAGTCAAATATTGTAAAGCACCCACAAGACTTCGAAAGTGGGTAGGACCCGCATAAGGAGAACCAACACTTGAAAGGTATTGACCAACTACCATGGGAGTGGAAATTAGTTGCAGTCAAGCATCTAAGCATGCTCCAAGAGATCAAGGGCGTATTTTGTCTAACTGAGGAAAGGACCATAAGAGGTTCGAGAAACCTCAATACCATGGAAGTAATGAAGATCACCAAGATCTGTCATAGAAAACTTAGTGGCAAGCCAAGTAATAAAGGAGCATAACAATTGAGAATTATTCCCTGTAAGCACAATATCAGCCACATATAAAAGGAGGTAAATGACATTAGCTTGTGAATGATAGACAAAAAGAGAGGAATCGGCCTTACTGCACTTAAACCTAATCCGAAGAATAAGGGACCTGAATCGGTGGAACCAAGCCCATGGAACTTGTTTGAGACCATACAAAGCCCTATTTAACTTGCACACGTGGTGAGGAAACTGAGAATTAGTGTAATAGAGAGGTTGCTCCATGTATACTTCCTCTTCAATTTCGATCTATTTTCAACCTTCATCGAATAGCCAAAAACTGAAGAAGTTTTTTTAGTCAACCAAAATCACCATGAACCACTGTGAATAACCAACCGAAATCATGTGAACAATCAACAAAGCCAAATCGAAAGCAAAAGTAGACAATTAAAATGCAAAGGATTCACAACATTGATCCAACTGAATATCAAAAGGAACCAACAAAAAGAGATCATTCACAACCAAATAAAAGGAACCAACTAAATTGCAAGAACCAAGAAAGAGAGATCCAACCAAATACAAGGAACCAGCCAAATCGCAAGAACCAACCAAATGAATGGATACACAGAGAAGCTAATTGCTAGATTGTTGTTAAAAGAAGAAGTCGATTTCATTCCTTTATTTTTCATAATAATAACCAATAACATGCTAAAATAAAATGCATTATCAATTTTTTAAAAAAAGTATAAAGAAGTCCTACACAACATATTGCATGTTTTCTGATCTCTCAAAAGATTAAGCAAACCATCATAATAACTAAGTAAATCCCAATAATCTAGAAAATCATCAGGTAGTTTCTCTTGATATAACGTTTAGACCATTAGACGATATACACACGTTTAACATAAGTAAAAAATGACAATCTACAAAGAATATTTGTAAACAAAACTAGTAAATATAGCCTATGAGAAACAAAGACAATAAAACGAATATCACAGTATTTGCCAATAACCATCATGTTAAAATATACAATCAATGTTTTTCTTTGAAATTTTTTTTAGTAATAAAGCGTAATTGATAGAAACCTTCTTCTAAGTTTTAACAATAAAATAAGACCTATGATTAAGCCTATGAATGCATCATAACACATGAACACATATCGGGATATACCTTAAAACACATAAAACACAATAACATGCATAAAGAATATTCTACACATCAAGTATGCAAGCTAGACCACATGAGGCAGACACTATCACAGGCCTATCGGGAAAACAATAGTAACAACTAGCTAAAAGCAAAGAATATGTATTTTATGTGGACAATATAAAACTTAAGGGTTTTATAACCAGATTAATAAATATACAAAGAGTCGTGAGTGCAAGAGCTAGCTTTGATAAATTTTCAATGATCGTTTACATGTAATTTCGTTTAAAAAATTGTATTCTCAAATTTGTAAAAATTATATTCTTGAATCACTTGAGAAGAACATTATTATTCAAAGCAATATAAGACACCAGTAAAAAAAAAAAAAAAGAATTTCATTTAAAGGTGACTTATAGTTGGTAAAGAAGTCATGTACATTTCTATATAGAGGCCAAAATAGTAACACATAAATCGACTAACATAAACAGATAAAAATATCTTTAAAATGTCCACCATGTGTTGAATAAGACCGAATAGAAAATATATAATGAAAAACACGAATTATCAGAAGTGGAGGTAGAATACAATCCTACAATCTTTATGAAACATAAAAGCATCTCATCAAAAAAAAAAATCAATTAAACTAAAGTTAGTAAAAAGTGATTCACATATCTAGAGCTATGTTTATTTGTGTTTATGAAAATATTTTTTTGTAATGATAAGAATTTTTTTTGAAATATTTTTTTTTTTTTGGTGTTTCAAAATAGAAATGTTTTGAAAAAAAATTTCAAAATGTTAAATTTTTTATAACTAAAAATCACAATTCTAAATTTTCACAAAAATTTCAACACATTTTCACACCAACTTTAATAAATTTTTAAATCTCTCTAATTTTTTTAATTGCTTTCTTATTTAATCTATCAAACATTCTCTCTTCTTAGTTTTGAAAAAACTCCAATAAAAATTATTTAATATTCTTAAAATTTTCACAATTTTTTACACACCCCATAAAAAGTAAAACTCCCAAAATTTTCTCCTACAACTAAAAACTCTTAAAATTTTTGTTTCCCAAATCATGTTTTGAAAGGAAAAAAGTTCAACTTTCTGAAAAAAAAAAATTCAAAAACTTCAAAATTTTTATAACCACATATTAAAATCTCAAAAATTTCACACAAATTCTAACATTTTTCACACCTACATCAAATTTTTTCTCATCTTAACTTTTAACAAACTCTATTACTTTTCATTCCAAAGTTTTATCAAATCTTTTTTTCTCATTGCTTTTTAACAAATATCCACAAAAATATTTTTACAATCAAACATTTTTAAATATTTTCACCAACATTTTACAAAACCCCATAAAAAGTCAAACTCACAAGATTTTCTCTATAAAGTCAAAATTCTTAAAAATTTTGCTTCCCAAACATCATCCTAACTATTGAAAAATGTGAGAGTAAAAAAATATATTTAAAAGAAAATTTTGTGAGAATAGTTTTTATGGGTTTTCAAAAAAAAGAAGAAGTCTTTATGTTGTTTTTCACTTGAACTTCAATTGCATGTGGCTATTGTTGACAAAAATGCTTGATTTATTTTATATATATAGATATACCATGCTCACAATTATAACTTTCTTAAATTAGTACTTTCACGCCTCAAACGCCTCAAGTTTGTGTTGAATCCACTCTACGGTAGCTTCAACAGGTAGCATTATAGCGTCTAACTCTTAACTATGCAAGAATAGCTATCATTTCGTTCCCAAGTCCAGGCATGGGATGAGAGTCAACCGACTCAAGTTGAAGATAGCTCAATGAACTGGGAAGAGTCGACCAACTCAATTCAAAACAAAGGAGGAGCACTTTCAGGAAACGAAGATAATGAATGGGGAGAGCCAACCGACTCAAACTGTACATATGTGGTATATCACCCTATCTACCGCCAAGAAGATCTACTGCTCATGCTCCGTCTCTTAACCGGTATCCTGGCTAACAGTCGACTGCCAAATCTGACATGCTCGGATGCACACTGTCTATTGCCCAGAAGATCTGCTGCTCAGGCTTAGTCTTTTGATCGGTATACTGGCCAGCTATCGATTGCCAAATTGACATACTCGGACACTCATTTGTACTAGTCCTCTATGGATCAAGTACTTGGTGCTAGAAAAAGAGATTTTTTTCAAATTAAGAATATGTTCTATAAAAAGTAAATATTTCTCCACAACCTATATAACTATGAGTGTTTGAAATTTAATTTGGCATTGTGTCCAGAAATTTTTATATCCGGCCCTTTGAAAAGAGCTTTCAAAAGCTACGTGTATTTTTTCAATTGAATAAATTGTTATTTTAAATAAATGTAGTTAGACACAAAGCCATCCTTAACTGCTCAAGAGGTATTGTTTTGAAGTGGTGACCAAGTTTGAAGTTTAAGCAATCTAACCCTCGAACTTGTAGTGTATTAATAAAACTAATCAACTTTCCACTGAACTTTGATGTGGTAAAATATGTGAAGCACATGATACATCACTTTTTTTTCAAGTTATAATCAGTTGATCATAACGCTATATAAGGAACTGACTATTTAACCAATAAGGCCAAATAAACGAGGCACCATATCATCTCATGTACAAGAATTTTTATGGATAGAACATCTAAATAGCTATATAGTATTTTGTCAATAAATCCAAAAATGTCTTAGTTTATATGTGATGTTTGGAGTTTACTTACCAAGTTAAATTTCTTATACACAAGCTCTGTTTAAGACCCGTTTCAAATTCTAGCACATTGAATAGCTTTTTGTTTGTATACCCATTTGCAAACACAATTTTTTTAAGGCCTTCAAATTTATTAAAAAAAATTAAACAACAAAACATGCTTAAAGATAGAGGGAGTGATTGAGATCTTCTATATGAATCTCAAGCAAACCATTAGGGAATTAGAGGGGAAAAACTTCCTCAAATTTTTCACTCAATGAGCTAATTTATTGGGTTGATGGAAGATGTGGTTGAAGCTAAATTAAGGAATATGCTTTTCTGCTAAGGACAAAGATCAATGGCATCTAATTTTTGATATAATTTCTGGTCATCGACACTAGGTGACACCCTGAGCCTTTTGGTAGGAAAAAACTTGTAACTCTCATAAGCACGTGACCAATACAAAATAAAAATAGACTAACATAAACTTGAATGAAGCTAATAAAATGCAGAGAATATCAAAAACTCTTTTTTTTTTAATGATTGAGCTTGATGATTTCGAGAATCACCAAGAGGTTATAACCAAGCAGTCCTGCAAGAATCACCGAGAAGGGTGGCCTCGGATCAAGTCTCTAATGCCACAATCAGATCTCAGAAAAGTGTTTAGCATGGAGAAAACTGAAAATGGTGCCTTGATTTTATAAGGGTGTGAGAACCACAAATCTATTGGAAGTTTAATACCTCAAAGAGCTAAGTCTTGGAGTTTGATTATGAGAGTGAAAGCTTCCGATCATATAGGTTCTTATCGAATATCGATCATATGGGTTCTTATCGGATGTCGATCATATAGGTCCTCTTCGAGTGTCTGGTTAGGAGTCTAAGCTCTCAAGGATTCCTAGCTGGAGATTTAAATGGCCAGGCTGAAATGTCAGCGACAGGTCAAGCCAGGGGTGGCCAAGTCTTATTGTACCTTACAACTTATGGCCTATCAGAGCTCATTAACACTAACTGGTGTCAATTTCTCCCCTTCAAAAAATTTTGAGGACACAATCACACTGCTGATTAATATTTTTCCTTAAAACCTAAACGAAATTATTAGGAAAAATTACACATGAAATGTCATCAATAGGAGAGAAAGGTTGTCAGCAGCTTGAATTTTCTGAAGTAAGCCAATCTTGAAAGGAGATGAACAAGATGAAGCCTTGGAACGTCTCTTGCAAATCTAGTGGGAAACATTACAGAAAAAGAAGCAAACTCTCATTCTTCTATACAAAAACTAATGTAAACCATTAGAAAAGTGAAAATGTAAATCCAAAACTATGAAACCATTAAAGTATCGGTATAAAAATAAAGCATGATTAATAACAAGACCAAGTACAGAAAGCAAATGCTTCTTCCACACAGCAAGTAGTACATGATTTTAAAGAACAGATTCAGGTGGAGTACTTGCATTCAAAGAGATTTTTGAAGCAGTGACAGTGCTAATTTAGTGAATATGGTATATATATATATAAGTAATTCAAGTATATTTTTATTTTAATTGAAAAACAATACAAAACCAAAAAAACTTTTACAAAAATCTATAAAAACTTTTCTTGCAAAAATCTTCTTTTCAAACTCTTTTTTTTTTTACTTTCACATCCTCCAAGAGTTAAAGGATGTTTGGGAAGCAAAAATTTTAAGAATTTGTAGGAAAGAATTTTGAGAGTTTGATTGTAAAAATATTTTTCTTTACGAACAAAATCACCAAGATCATCACCATATCCTTGTGAGGATCTTTCAAGAGTTTTTACAGGGGTGAGTAGCTAGAGTTCCAATGGGGGTGAGTACCTGGACTTCCATTGAAAGGCTTATGCGATTTCGTATGAGAATCTACTGCAAAAAGGTTCAGAGGTTCTGATCGTCGTTCGTGTGCTCTGGTACAAGTGTGGCACTTTGATGTCTTACGAATTGATATCTTGAAAATAGGCAAAGGGGCTTTGCGCTAAGGATCACTAGTTGTAAGATTGCGGATTCATAGTGGATTAATTTTGGTTCATTTTGGTGGTGACCTCACCCAAAGTGTTTCTCTCTTTGATGAGGTTCTTTAAGTGGTTTTATTTTTGTCAACAAAAATTTGGTGTTTGTTGTGTGCTTGATTATCTCTCTATCCTTATCTCTTAATCTTGTGATTGATTTTGTATTTCCTTAATCCAGATTGCTAGATTGACAATCTTGATTGAAAGGTTATATAATTTCAATATCGATTGAAAGGTTATATAATTTCTTTTATATGTTGTTTGGATTAAAGAAAGATTTGATAATCTTGTTCAATTGAAGAGATTGAAAGCATATTGTATTTCCGATTAGAAGTTGTGTGTGACGAAGGAATATTAAAGATTCTGATTTAAGTTTGTGTCTTGAAAAATCATTTTGATTTTTTATAGGTGATTGTAAAAGTATTTTTAAATACCTATTCACCCCTCTAGGTATAGATTGAGTCTAAACTTGGTTTATTCAAGTGTAAGAATATATAAGATCAACAACATGGACTCTGATTATGAGCAATATTGTACTCTCTTTGTCAACAACGTGCAGCATCCTTCGTTTAAAACAAAGATGAACTTTAGATAGTTTACACTCAATATCTAATGTCTCTCTTACTTCTTGATGGTGCTAATGATTCTTCTTTCAGCATCCTTCGTTGCAAACTTCTCGCCCCAATGTTAAAAATTAAATTTATTAATCATATAAAATTACAAAAAATATAACATGTGCAAAAATATTGGAAAAATATTTTCAGAAAATATATTTGATGTAACAACCAAACACCGGAAATTGGATTACTTTATTGAAACATAATTAAAACGAATGGAGCCTTAATGTGTTATGGTCTTTCTCACCAGTTACTTTGTGATTTGCCTTTTTTTTCTTTCTTTCTATGGAGTATTCTGGACTGTTGATCTTAATTTCCAGCAATCTCACCATCTTTCATTTAAGCTTGATCAGTGTGGTTAATTTTGTTTTGTACATCTTCTAGAATTTGAACGTTGGTTCAGTGTGAAAATTTAGAGTCGATAAAAATACTAATCTTTCTTGTAACTATATATTCCGCATTAATGTTTAGCAAGGAGATTTCTTTTATATATTGAATTCTTTTATTATGAACAAATTTGTATGAACTCTAGAAGTTTAGTATATACTCAAAGAGCAATATAGAGAAAGTTTATCCCAAATTATGTCTTGCAAGGTGATGAAAAGTGGTGCAAACATGAAGAGGATGAATGAGCCGGCCCTTCTCAATCTTATCACGTATGAAATTGAAGTGGATAGTTCAAGACTCAATAACATTGCCGAACCTAGAAAGGGGGGTTGAATAGGTTTTGATTTTTCTAAAATTCTTTAACCACTTAAAAAACTGCACAGTCTTCACAAGCACAATCAGTAATTTCAAGAAAACTTAAAGCAACAAAATGTCGTGCGGAATTGATAATCCAATAAGGACAGCAGATTCTCAAAATCACAGAACAATACTATACTTCTTTCTTAATCAAGGAAACTAAAGAAAGAAATAATCACAATAACAGCAAGTTAATCTACGTAAACAAAATCACAACAAAGACACTAAGATTTGGTTACGAAGAGAAAACCCGCTTGAAAGAATTCTTTCAAGAGGTAAAAACTCTCCAGGCTTGAAGGGCAGTTAATCAAATCCACTAAATCTTCAAACTCGGTACACAGTGATTAATAAACTACCCAACTCCCTGTTGCTAGTCTACTCTACTGTTACCTTACCTGGAATACAACATCCAGATCTACCTCTTACAGGGAACGAGGAACTCCTCTTCCATTTGAAGGTGTGATACCGAAAAATTGATCTCTACAGCCAAGCCAATCTTTCCACACTCCACGTGCAATCAGCTTCACTTGGTAGACCTCCAGCAACCTCTGGAGTATACCTTCTTTAGCAAGGTTTTGTAATGGTGATCAACAGAAATGAATCTGAGATAATGAGGGACGGAATAATCTCTGGGTTCAATCTCAGTTCATAGACAGCAAACTACAGAAACAATAACAGGGACTGTATGACAAAGAAGGTTCGGGAAGCAAATGTTCTCTCAAGATATGGCTATTCAATCGTCGGGGTCAGGCCTCTTGAGAAGAGAATCGAGTTTTATCTTTAGGAGGGCCGCGAAAAAGGCTCTCACTAATATTCTCGAAATTTTGCTTCTTGCGTGCTTCTGTTAAAATCGTTCTAACTCCTTTCGCAAGTCTTGATCAAACTATGAGTGAACTCTGATCAGACTTCGGGTTAGTGAACTGCAAGTATACTCCAATCGAACCTTGACACTTTAGAAGATCACCAAATGTGTTAAAGCACTGATCTTTTAGACAGGACTTGACAAATGCAAATCTCAGGAATTAATACAGACTCGTCATGAAGTCTTTACGCCAACTAAAGTACATTAATAGAAATGGTAGTCCAACTCAATGTGTTTTGTTCTTTTGTGGAACACGGAGTTGACTGCAATGTGTTAAGCTGAATAAGCTGAGAATGAGGAACATGTAAAACATCTAAAATGTATTTTAACCAAACAATTTAGTCAGTGCTCAAAGCGGAGGGGGAAGGTTGGGCAGGAGGCAACAAGTGTCCTTTGGCCTACACATCCATCCAATAGCAAGTCATGTAAGAGGCCGGGGCCACCATACTTGTGTTTTATTCTTTTGTTAGGTACATGATAGTTCATCTCTGTTTGGCCAATATTGTTTATTCTTTTGCCGGCTGATAGGAGATGGTCAAGTTTTTAGTTTAAGTCTCCCCAACTCACAATTTTAAATGAAAGTAATTGCTAAACAATATATATTCTCATTGCAATCCCCCAAACGTGTATCCTTTGTAGTTTGTATAGGTAAGGTTGAAAGCTTTTAAAAGTTTATTTGTGTCAGATCCCCAAAACTCCATTTGATATAGTCGCCACAAAAATTTCTTTTCGCAACAAATGCCCAGCCGGGGCTTCTAATACGTCTCTATCCTTCCTCAAGTTCTTGTAGTGTCAAAACTTGAACTTTCTAGGCCTGTTAGGAAGTCTCTCAGCACTTTCATTGGAATGATTAATTTAGATTATGTTGGAACCTTGATGTTGACAATATACTTGAGACTGTAAAATTGACCGCTTTATATATGAATCTCTTTACCCAATAATTAACTACGTTCACTTATAATGCCTTGGGGGGTTTTTAACGAGGGATAAAAGGTGCTTCCATTCTACGACTTTGGAAAAATTTTCTCTGACCGAAAAAGACGTCAGAGCCTCCACTATCCTTTGGAAAGCAAGAGACAGACAAAAACTCACTAAGACGCGCCACAAATTTAGATCATGTTGAAATATTCCATTCTAACAACCTCACACTCAACAAAAAAAAATCAACACATCTGTCTGTATGTATATATATATACCCTAAGAACCCTCTCTAGAGTCCCAAAACGCTTTCACCAGTTTCACGACAATCACAACCCAACCAACCCACAATCAATGAAGTTCTTCACGTCATGTTATCGTCCCGAAGGCCCCCAGCTTGCACCACAAAAGGAAATCACCACCACCACCAGTACCACCCTTTTCTTAATCTTCTCGCCTTCTTCCAGGTGTGATACACTGACTGCAAGGTCCAAATCTGTTTCCAACACGACCATGGTGGCAACCAAAACCACCAACACGCATGTGTCGTTCTCTATGTCTTCTTCTCAGCGTAATAGGCTACCTGTAAGATTCAAATCTGCGTCCAACACAACCATGGTGGCCGCCAACACCTATGTGTCGTTCTCGATGCCTTCTTCCAGGCGTAATAGGTTCACAGCTCCAAGGTCCATGTTTCGGTATGTTAAGCACTGGAGGCCAATACTTTCTGTTATATCTGAGGACACCACCTACGAAAATGGTGAACGGGGTTTTGGAAAAGTCATCCAATTTTAAACCTAGATCATTGGATTGTATTAGCTTCAGGGCTCGTTGCACTACATTCAATTACCCTTCCTATTTCCTACATGATTCACTTAACGGTGGTATAAGGAGCTGCATTCCAAGGGACAATCAAACAGTCACTTTCAAGTTTGCGCAGCTTTA
>CM025854.1:17627774-17773003 GCA_003952965.2 Morella rubra
GCATAAATAATTATTAAATTTCTTCCTTTGCTTTTTCATCTTATTCTAATTAAAGAAAGTCTGCTTAACACGCATAAAAAGTGTATTTTGTCACTAAGAGACGTTTACCACCAAAAAAAAAAAAAAAAAAAACAGATAGAGACGCGTATTAGCTAGGAGCCCATGGCATATGACTTGAAGAACTTCATTGATTTAGGTTTGGGTTCTGATTGTTGTGAAACTCGTGGAAACGTTTTGGGACTTTGGAGATGGTTCTATACTTCTGGCTATATATATATATATATATATATGCAGAAGCGGATCCAGCTGGAGCATATAAATCCATTGTTATTCCCCCTTTTCCCTTTTCATGTTGTTCTAATTAACAGGCCTGAAAAGTGCATTTTTGACACTTAAAAGAAGGATATTGACGTATTAGCTGAAGCCCAACGAATTTGTTACGAAAAGAAATTTCTTGTCCCGACTCTCTCACACAAACTTCTGGGGATCTGACAGAAAGAAACTTTTAAAAGCTTTTGAGGTCACCAGCTACTCTGTTTCCTTACATATAGACACGATTATTTCAGGATAAATTATAAGCCGGCAAAAGAGTAAACATTGACCAAAAAGAATAAGCGCTGCGAAAGTTTAAAACGATTATTTATAAAATTTTCTGTCTTGGTGAGTTTTAGTCCGTCTCTTGCTTTCCAAAGGAGAGTGGAGGCTTCAACGTCCTTTTCTGTCAAATTTTTTTTTGCCAGATCCGTAGAATGGAAGCAATATCTTTCATCCATCCTTAAAAACCCCCCTAATGACTTATAAGTATAGTTATTGGGTAAAGAGATCATATATATAAAGTATTAACCGAAACTTTATTAATCACCTGAATCCAAACTACTAAAACTCTGTCCTTTTCACTTTTCAGCAATACCGCACCGTAGAATTTTACATAAAGTATATTGTCAACGTCAAGCTTCCAACCTAATCTTAATCAATCATTCCATTGAAAGTGCTGAGAGTCTTCCTAACAGGCCTACAAAATGCATTTTGGACACTAAAAGAACTTAAGGAAGGATAGAGACGTATTAGAAGCTCCGGGCATTTGTTTCGAAAAGAAATTTGTGTGGCGACTATATATCTCAAATGGACTTTTAACTTAATTTGTCATGAATTTATCATTTTCGAAATGTGAATGGCATAAAAAGGTATTACAACTAAGTTTGCACTAAAAAAATTGGACCATTGGCTAAAAAAGTGCAAAAAAAAAAAAAAAGGCTCATTAATGATGGTGGTAGCCGGCTCTTGCAACTGCTCAAAAATCGCCCCTGTCAAAAGCTGTTACAACATCTAACGGTGGCAATGAAAGAAAATATAAACTATGCATAATTGAAATATAATGGAAAGAGGAGAAAGAGTATGGAGAGACAAAGATTTAAGTAGTTCGATTTAGAAGACTTACATCCACTATAAAAACCTTATATGGCTGTGTTTGTATTATAAATCCATACATATTACAAAGTTGAAGACTTTATTTATAGAGACAATATAAAGCAAGAATATTCCTATATTTAAAATTTTAAATCTTTGAATCTTGATAACGATATCAAATCTTTGATATCGTGATAACCATAATATCATAGCAAATCTTGATATGATATTATCTCTAACAGGCAAAAATCTAGAAACCAGCCCACCCTGTGGTAGTAGCGGTTCACCATAGTTGAATAGCGGTATTTTCAATATCTCATTCAAGTTTAAATTAGGAATATCTTTTCTATCATGTATATATTATATTTTCTCTATAAATAGAGACTTTAACTTATAATCTATCATGTATATATTCTATTTTCTCTATATTCTATCTTCCAACGGAACCACTAATATCTTTATCTTCTCCTCTTAACACGCAATATTATCTTTCAATTGTGCACTTGCATTTATCTTTTCTTTTTTGCTCACCTTCGTCCTCTAGCCACCCTTCCTCCTATGCTTTGAGCATTATGGGAATGGAGAGTTAAGCTGTTGTCATTTGTTAAACATTGTTAATTTCCATTATATTCAAAGGGTCTCGCGACAAATTTGTGATTTGAAATTCTTTGTACGCGATATTCCATCAAATGACCGATGAATGTCCGAAAAATTCTGACTACTATTTCTGGTATTTGTCGCAGAATAACCATGTTTAATGAATACTTAGATTTGCTTTCTTATCACATGTAGCACTTTCAATAAATATACAAACCCGACATCTCAATCCAACATTCTCAGTTGTTACTGTCATTCACGTATTTTTCGTGCTGGCCTTATCCATTTGAATCTCTGTCGGCCTACTCGGTATTCATGAATTGAAGCAAAAGACATGACAAGAAAAATCTAGATCCAACGAAATAGAAGTGAAACTGTGAAAGAAGTTCTTCACTTAAATGACGCATTACTAAGGGAAAAAGCTATTCGTCTCGACCACAAATGTTTCTACAATGGGGGTATCATATATGAAAGTGTTATGTAAAATTAGCAGTTTTCTCATGGTCAAAACAGTCTTTTATTAAATGTATTTTTTCATTTTATAATTGTTGCAGCAACTTGATTAATCTAGGAATGACGTGGAGCTGAATAGAAGTGGCTGGAAGGTGCTGGTGGCTTCTGAACAGTTGGGAATGGACGCTGAGCTGTAAGGCAGTTTTTTCGGTTATCTGGGTTAGCCTTGGGTCAGCCTGGCGAGTTTCTACAGCTTTGTATACCCCTTCCAGAAAAGACGCCCAAAGGTAAATCTAACCTATTTTTACCAAGATACCTTCACAAAAACAGACTAGAACCTTGGAAAAAGACTTTACGTCGTTCACTTAAGAAGATTCACGTACCTGAAAGAAAGCACTCAAAAACTCCTCTCTACCGAAAAATCCCTATTCTCTCTACCTACTGAAAAGAGATCTGATCGAATCTTTCTGTGAAGTTGATTTGCTTCCCTCTGGTGGAAGGTTTCGAGTGGTGTAGACTGTTGATCGTTGGGTTACTTGTTCCCACTCGGTTGTTGATTAGATCGTGACATTGCGAAGACGAATCTTGAGAAGTTGCTCAAGATTGTGCGCTGCCAAGTGTTTTCTGAGGAAGAATCGAAGGGTCGACGAGTTCGTTGACGTCCACTATTACTGATTAGAGTTGCTGGTCAAGAAACTGGTGCTGGGGCACCGTCCTAAGAGAAGATTATCTTAGGAGGCTTTACGGAAGAATTGGAGGATTTGGGAAATGAAAAGGATTTTCATATTGATCACCTTTGTGTAAAGTTTTCAAGCATCTAGTGGATTGACTGGTGTGGCCTTCGCACACCCGGAGTGTTTTTTTTTCTCTTGGGAAAAATATCCTCAAGTGATTTTTCACTTCGTCAACAAAAATCTTGGTGTTGATTCGAGTTCTCGTTTCTCTTAATCTTGAAATAATTAACTCATATTGTGACTACCATTTTGCAGATCTAAAGTGTTATAGACGTGATCTTTTAGAAGCAAATTGGTTGCTCTTGGTTGATCTTGACAATTGATCTTAGTCAAGTGTTTTGGGTTGAGTTAGTGTGTAGTATGTTGCTAGAATCTTGGCAATTGTGTTGCTGATTGAATATCCTAAGTCTTGATTCGTTAGTATTGCTGTTAATAATCTTGTTTTAATTACTGAGTTGCTGAAATCTTTACTGAAGTGTTGTGTTTTACAGGGTAGGAAAAATATGCATATTTTGTGTTGGTATTGTTGCTGAAAATCACAGTGTTTCTTGATTGTTTAGTTATTGTGATTCATACTTAGTTAAGGTTAATAGTTACTGATCATATCCTGTTGTTGTCACTCTATTATTGTCGATATATTGTGATTATTTGCTATTTCCATTGCTGAAATATTTGCTTTGTTTTGTAAGTTTCAGCTGTTATAAAATTCTATTCATTGTGATTGTGCATGTGCTGTTCAGTTAACAGAAAATAGTTGATTGATTGCATTTTAATTGATTCTGTTTTTCTATGATTTATAGAAAGTGTAGATTAAAATTTTTACAATACCTATTCACCCCCTCTAGGTATAGTTTAGGGTCTAAACGTACTTTCAATTTATGAAAATTTCAATAAAGCTGCGCAAACTTGAAAGTGACTGTTTGATTGTCCCTTGGAATGCAGCTCCTTATACCACCGTTAAGTGAATCATGTAGGAAATAGGAAGGGTAATTGAATGTAGTGCAACGAGCCCTGAAGCTAATACAATCCAATGATCTAGGTTTAGAATTGGATGACTTTTCCAAAACCCCGTTCACCATTTTCGTAGGTGGTGTCCTCAGATATAACAGAAAGTATTGGCCTCCAGTGCTTAACATACCGAAACATGGACCTTGGAGCTGTGAACCTATTACGCCTGGAAGAAGGCATCGAGAACGACACATAGGTGTTGGCGGCCACCATGGTTGTGTTGGACGCAGATTTGAATCTTACAGGTAGCCTATTACGCTGAGAAGAAGACATAGAGAACGACACATGCGTGTTGGTGGTTTTGGTTGCCACCATGGTCGTGTTGGAAACAGATTTGGACCTTGCAGTCAGTGTATCACACCTGGAAGAAGGCGAGAAGATTAAGAAAAGGGTGGTACTGGTGGTGGTGGTGATTTCCTTTTGTGGTGCAAGCTGGGGGCCTTCGGGACGATAACATGACGTGAAGAACTTCATTGATTGTGGGTTGGTTGGGTTGTGATTGTCGTGAAACTGGTGAAAGCGTTTTGGGACTCTAGAGAGGGTTCTTAGGGTATATATATATACATACAGACAGATGTGTTGATTTTTTTTTTGTTGAGTGTGAGGTTGTTAGAATGGAATATTTCAACATGATCTAAATTTGTGGCGCGTCTTAGTGAGTTTTTGTCTGTCTCTTGCTTTCCAAAGGATAGTGGAGGCTCTGACGTCTTTTTCGGTCAGAGAAAATTTTTCCAAAGTCGTAGAATGGAAGCACCTTTTATCCCTCGTTAAAAACCCCCCAAGGCATTATAAGTGAACGTAGTTAATTATTGGGTAAAGAGATTCATATATAAAGCGGTCAATTTTACAGTCTCAAGTATATTGTCAACATCAAGGTTCCAACATAATCTAAATTAATCATTCCAATGAAAGTGCTGAGAGACTTCCTAACAGGCCTAGAAAGTTCAAGTTTTGACACTACAAGAACTTGAGGAAGGATAGAGACGTATTAGAAGCCCCGGCTGGGCATTTGTTGCGAAAAGAAATTTTTGTGGCGACTATATCAAATGGAGTTTTGGGGATCTGACACAAATAAACTTTTAAAAGCTTTCAACCTTACCTATACAAACTACAAAGGATACACGTTTGGGGGATTGCAATGAGAATATATATTGTTTAGCAATTACTTTCATTTAAAATTGTGAGTTGGGGAGACTTAAACTAAAAACTTGACCATCTCCTATCAGCCGGCAAAAGAATAAACAATATTGGCCAAACAGAGATGAACTATCATGTACCTAACAAAAGAATAAAACACAAGTATGGTGGCCCCGGCCTCTTACATGACTTGCTATTGGATGGATGTGTAGGCCAAAGGACACTTGTTGCCTCCTGCCCAACCTTCCCCCTCCGCTTTGAGCACTGACTAAATTGTTTGGTTAAAATACATTTTAGATGTTTTACATGTTCCTCATTCTCAGCTTATTCAGCTTAACACATTGCAGTCAACTCCGTGTTCCACAAAAGAACAAAACACATTGAGTTGGACTACCATTTCTATTAATGTACTTTAGTTGGCGTAAAGACTTCATGACGAGTCTGTATTAATTCCTGAGATTTGCATTTGTCAAGTCCTGTCTAAAAGATCAGTGCTTTAACACATTTGGTGATCTTCTAAAGTGTCAAGGTTCGATTGGAGTATACTTGCAGTTCACTAACCCGAAGTCTGATCAGAGTTCACTCATAGTTTGATCAAGACTTGCGAAAAGAGTTAGAACGATTTTAACAGAAGCACGCAAGAAGCAAAATTTCGAGAATATTAGTGAGAGCCTTTTTCGCGGCCCTCCTAAAGATAAAACTCGATTCTCTTCTCAAGAGGCCTGACCCCGACGATTGAATAGCCATATCTTGAGAGAACATTTGCTTCCCGAACCTTCTTTGTCATACAGTCCCTGTTATTGTTTCTGTAGTTTGCTGTCTATGAACTGAGATTGAACCCAGAGATTATTCCGTCCCTCATTATCTCAGATTCATTTTCTGTTGATCACCATTACAAACCTTGCTAAAGAAGGTATACTCCAGAGGTTGCTGGAGGTCTACCAAGTGAAGCTGATTGCACGTGGAGTGTGGAAAGGATTGGCTTGGCTGTAGAGATCAATTTTTCGGTATCACACCTTCAAATGGAAGAGGAGTTCCTCGTTCCCTGCAAGAGGTAGATCTGGATGTTGTATTCCAGGTAAGGTAACAGTAGAGTAGACTAGCAACGGGGTGTTGGGTAGTTTATAGATCACTGTGTACCGAGTTTGAAGAGTTTAGTGGATTTGAAACTGCCCTTCAAGCCTGGAGAGTTTTTACCTCTTGAAAGAATTCTTTCAAGCGGGTTTTCTCTTCGTAACCAAATCTTAGTGTCTTTGTTGTGATTTTGTTTACGTAGATTAACTTGCTGTTATTGTGATTATTTCTTTCTTTAGTTTCCTTGATTAAGAAAGAAGTATAGTATTGTTCTGTGATTTTGAGAATCTGCTGTCCTTATTGGATTATCAATTCCGCACGACATTTTGTTGCTTTAAGTTTTCTTGAAATTACTGATTGTGCTTGTGAAGACTGTGCAGTTTTTTAAGTGGTTAAAGAATTTTAGAAAAATCAAACCTATTCAACCCCCCTTTCTAGGTTCGGCAATGTTATTGAGTCTTGAACTATCCACTTCAATTTCATACGTGATAAGATTGAGAAGGGCCGGCTCATTCATCCTCTTCATGTTTGCACCACTTTCATCACCTTGCAAGACATAATTTGGGATAAACTTTCTCTATATTGCTCTTTGAGTATATACTAAACTTCTAGAGTTCATACAAATTTGTTCATAATAAAAGAATTCAATATATAAAAGAAATCTCCTTGCTAAACATTAATGCGGAATATATAGTTACAAGAAAGATTAGTTTTTTTATCGACTCTAAATTTTCACACTGAACCAACGTTCAAATTCTAGAAGATGTACAAAACAAAATTAACCACACTGATCAAGCTTAAATGAAAGATGGTGAGATTGCTGGAAATTAAGATCAACAGTCCAGAATACTCCATAGAAAGAAAGAAAAAAAAGGCAAATCACAAAGTAACTGGTGAGAAAGACCATAACACATTAAGGCTCCATTCGTTTTAATTATGTTTCAATAAAGTAATCCAATTTCCGGTGTTTGGTTGTTACATCAAATATATTTTCTGAAAATATTTTTCCAATATTTTTGCACATGTTATATTTTTTGTAATTTTATATGATTAATAAATTTAATTCTTAACATTGGGGCGAGAAGTTTGCAACGAAGGATGCTGAAAGAAGAATCATTAGCACCATCAAGAAGTAAGAGAGACATTAGAGATTGAGTGTAAACTATCTAAAGTTCATCTTTGTTTTAAACGAAGGATGCTGCACGTTGTTGACAAAGAGAGTACAATATTGCTCATAATCAGAGTCCATGTTGTTGATCTTATATATTCTTACACTTGAATAAACCAAGTTTAGACTCAATCTATACCTAGAGGGGTGAATAGGTATTTAAAAATACTTTTACAATCACCTATAAAAAATCAAAATGATTTTTCAAGACACAAACTTAAATCAGAATCTTTAATATTCCTTCGTCACACACAACTTCTAATCGGAAATACAATATGCTTTCAATCTCTTCAATTGAACAAGATTATCAAATCTTTCTTTAATCCAAACAACATATAAAAGAAATTATATAACCTTTCAATCGATATTGAAATTATATAACCTTTCAATCAAGATTGTCAATCTAGCAATCTGGATTAAGGAAATACAAAATCAATCACAAGATTAAGAGATAAGGATAGAGAGATAATCAAGCACACAACAAACACCAAATTTTTGTTGACAAAAATAAAACCACTTAAAGAACCTCATCAAAGAGAGAAACACTTTGGGTGAGGTCACCACCAAAATGAACCAAAATTAATCCACTATGAATCCGCAATCTTACAACTAGTGATCCTTAGCGCAAAGCCCCTTTGCCTATTTTCAAGATATCAATTCGTAAGACATCAAAGTGCCACACTTGTACCAGAGCACACGAACGACGATCAGAACCTCTGAACCTTTTTGCAGTAGATTCTCATACGAAATCGCATAAGCCTTTCAATGGAAGTCCAGGTACTCACCCCCATTGGAACTCTAGCTACTCACCCCTGTAAAAACTCTTGAAAGATCCTCACAAGGATATGGTGATGATCTTGGTGATTTTTCGTAAAGAAAAATATTTTTACAATCAAACTCTCAAAATTTCTTTCCTACAAATTCTTAAAAATTTTGCTTCCCAAACATCCTTTAACTCTTGGAGGATGTGAAAGTAAAAAAAAAAGAGTTTGAAAAGAAGATTTTTGCAAGAAAAGTTTTTATAGATTTTTGTAAAAGTTTTTTTGGTTTTGTATTGTTTTTCAATTAAAATAAAAATATACTTGAATTACTTTATATATATATACCATATTCACTAAATTAGCACTGTCACTGCTTCAAAAATCTCTTTGAATGCAAGTACTCCACCTGAATCTGTTCTTTAAAATCATGTACTACTTGCTGTGTGGAAGAAGCATTTGCTTTCTGTACTTGGTCTTGTTATTAATCATGCTTTATTTTTATACCGATACTTTAATGGTTTCATAGTTTTGGATTTACATTTTCACTTTTCTAATGGTTTACATTAGAATGAGAGTTTGCTTCTTTTTTTTTGTTTTTTCCTACTAGATTTCCAAGAGGTGTCCAAGGCTTCATCTTGTTCATCTCCTTTCAAGATTGGCTTACTTCAGAAAATTCAAGCTGCTGACAACCTTTCTCTCCTATTGATGACATTTCATGTGTAATTTTTCCTAATAATTTCGTTTAGGTTTTAAGGAAAAATATTAATCAGCAGTGTGATTGTGTCCTCAAAATTTTTTGAAGGGGAGAAATTGACACCAGTTAGTGTTAATGAGCTCTGATAGGCCATAAGTTGTAAGGTACAATAAGACTTGGCCACCCCTGGCTTGACCTGTCGCTGACATTTCAGCCTGGCCATTTAAATCTCCAGCTAGGAATCCTTGAGAGCTTAGACTCCTAACCAGACACTCGAAGAGGACCTATATGATCGACATCCGATAAGAACCCATATGATCGATATTCGATAAGAACCTATATGATCGGAAGCTTTCACTCTCATAATCAAACTCCAAGACTTAGCTCTTTGAGGTATTAAACTTCCAATAGATTTGTGGTTCTCACACCCTTATAAAATCAAGGCACCATTTTCAGTTTTCTCCATGCTAAACACTTTTCTGAGATCTGATTGTGGCATTAGAGACTTGATCCGAGGCCACCCTTCTCGGTGATTCTTGCAGGACTGCTTGGTTATAACCTCTTGGTGATTCTCGAAATCATCAAGCTCAATCATTAAAAAAAAAGAGTTTTTGATATTCTCTGCATTTTATTAGCTTCATTCAAGTTTATGTTAGTCTATTTTTATTTTGTATTGGTCACGTGCTTATGAGAGTTACAAGTTTTTTCCTACCAAAAGGCTCAGGGTGTCACCTAGTGTCGATGACCAGAAATTATATCAAAAATTAGATGCCATTGATCTTTGTCCTTAGCAGAAAAGCATATTCCTTAATTTAGCTTCAACCACATCTTCCATCAACCCAATAAATTAGCTCATTGAGTGAAAAATTTGAGGAAGTTTTTCCCCTCTAATTCCCTAATGGTTTGCTTGAGATTCATATAGAAGATCTCAATCACTCCCTCTATCTTTAAGCATGTTTTGTTGTTTAATTTTTTTTAATAAATTTGAAGGCCTTAAAAAAATTGTGTTTGCAAATGGGTATACAAACAAAAAGCTATTCAATGTGCTAGAATTTGAAACGGGTCTTAAACAGAGCTTGTGTATAAGAAATTTAACTTGGTAAGTAAACTCCAAACATCACATATAAACTAAGACATTTTTGGATTTATTGACAAAATACTATATAGCTATTTAGATGTTCTATCCATAAAAATTCTTGTACATGAGATGATATGGTGCCTCGTTTATTTGGCTTATTGGTTAAATAGTCAGTTCCTTATATAGCGTTATGATCAACTGATTATAACTTGAAAAAAAAGTGATGTATCATGTGCTTCACATATTTTACCACATCAAAGTTCAGTGGAAAGTTGATTAGTTTTATTAATACACTACAAGTTCGAGGGTTAGATTGCTTAAACTTCAAACTTGGTCACCACTTCAAAACAATACCTCTTGAGCAGTTAAGGATGGCTTTGTGTCTAACTACATTTATTTAAAATAACAATTTATTCAATTGAAAAAATACACGTAGCTTTTGAAAGCTCTTTTCAAAGGGCCGGATATAAAAATTTCTGGACACAATGCCAAATTAAATTTCAAACACTCATAGTTATATAGGTTGTGGAGAAATATTTACTTTTTATAGAACATATTCTTAATTTGAAAAAAATCTCTTTTTCTAGCACCAAGTACTTGATCCATAGAGGACTAGTACAAATGAGTGTCCGAGTATGTCAATTTGGCAATCGATAGCTGGCCAGTATACCGATCAAAAGACTAAGCCTGAGCAGCAGATCTTCTGGGCAATAGACAGTGTGCATCCGAGCATGTCAGATTTGGCAGTCGACTGTTAGCCAGGATACCGGTTAAGAGACGGAGCATGAGCAGTAGATCTTCTTGGCGGTAGATAGGGTGATATACCACATATGTACAGTTTGAGTCGGTTGGCTCTCCCCATTCATTATCTTCGTTTCCTGAAAGTGCTCCTCCTTTGTTTTGAATTGAGTTGGTCGACTCTTCCCAGTTCATTGAGCTATCTTCAACTTGAGTCGGTTGACTCTCATCCCATGCCTGGACTTGGGAACGAAATGATAGCTATTCTTGCATAGTTAAGAGTTAGACGCTATAATGCTACCTGTTGAAGCTACCGTAGAGTGGATTCAACACAAACTTGAGGCGTTTGAGGCGTGAAAGTACTAATTTAAGAAAGTTATAATTGTGAGCATGGTATATCTATATATATAAAATAAATCAAGCATTTTTGTCAACAATAGCCACATGCAATTGAAGTTCAAGTGAAAAACAACATAAAGACTTCTTCTTTTTTTTGAAAACCCATAAAAACTATTCTCACAAAAATTTTTCTTTTAAATATATTTTTTTACTCTCACATTTTTCAATAGTTAGGATGATGTTAGGGAAGCAAAATTTTTAAAGAATTTTGACTTTATAGAGAAAATCTTGTGAGTTTGACTTTTTATGGGGTTTTGTAAAATGTTGGTGAAAAAAAAAATGTTTGATTGTAAAAATATTTTTGTGGATATTTGTTAAAAAGCAATGAGAAAAAAAGATTTGATAAAACTTTGGAATGAAAAGTAATAGAGTTTGTTAAAATGTGAGAAAAAGATGTAGGTTGAAAAAGTGTTAGAATTTGTGTGAAATTTTTGAGATTTTAATATGTGGTTATAAAAATTTTGAAGTTTTTGAATTTTTTTTTTTTCAGAAAGTTGAACTTTTTCCTTTCAAACATGATTTGGGAAACAAAATTTTAAGAGTTTTTAGTTGTAGGAGAAAATTTTGGGATTTTACTTTTTTATGGGTGTGTAAAATTGTGAAAAATTTTAAGAATATTAAATAATTTTATTGGAGTTTTTCAAAATAAGAGAGAGAATGTGTTTGATAGATTTAATAAGAAAGCAATTAAAAAATTAGAGAGATTAAAATTTTATTAAAGTTGTGTGAAAATGTGTTGAAATTTTTGTGAAAATTTAGAATTGTGATTTTTAGTTATAAAAAATTTAACATTTTGAAATTTTTTTTCAAAACATTTCTATTTTGAAACACCAAAAAAAAAAAAATATTCAAAAAATTTCTTATCATTACAAAAAAATATTTTCATAAACACAAATAAACATAGCTCTAGATATGTGAATCACTTTTTACTAACTTTAGTTTAATTGATTTTTTTTTTTGATGAGATGCTTTTATGTTTCATAAAGATTGTAGGATTGTATTCTACCTCCACTTCTGATAATTCGTGTTTTTCATTATATATTTTCTATTCGGTCTTATTCAACACATGGTGGACATTTTAAAGATATTTTTATCTGTTTATGTTAGTCGATTTATGTGTTACTATTTTGGCCTCTATATAGAAATGTACATGACTTCTTTACCAACTATAAGTCACCTTTAAATGAAATTCTTTTTTTTTTTTTTACTGGTGTCTTATATTGCTTTGAATAATAATGTTCTTCTCAAGTGATTCAAGAATATAATTTTTACAAATTTGAGATACAATTTTTATAAACGAAATTACATGTAAAACATAGGAAAAAAGAAGAGAAAAAAATGATCATTGAAAATTTATCAAAGCTAGCTCTTGCACTCACGACTCTTTGTATATTTATTAATCTGGTTATAAAACCCTTAAGTTTTATATTGTCCACATAAAATACATATTCTTTGCTTTTAGCTAGTTGTTACTATTGTTTTCCCGATAGGCCTGTGATAGTGTCTGCCTCATGTGGTCTAGCTTGCATACTTGATGTGTAGAATATTCTTTATGCATGTTATTGTGTTTTATGTGTTTTAATTATACATATGTTTCATGTGTTATGATGCATTCATAGTTACGCAATTAGAAATTTTTTTTAGCGTAATTGATAGAAACCTTCTTCTAAGTTTTAACAATAAAATAAGACCTATGATTAAGCCTATGAATGCATCATAACACATGAACACATATCGGGATATACCTTAAAACACATAAAACACAATAACATGCATAAAGAATATTCTACACATCAAGTATGCAAGCTAGACCACATGAGGCAGACACTATCACAGGCCTATCGGGAAAACAATAGTAACAACTAGCTAAAAGCAAAGAATATGTATTTTATGTGGACAATATAAAACTTAAGGGTTTTATAACCAGATTAATAAATATACAAAGAGTCGTGAGTGCAAGAGCTAGCTTTGATAAATTTTCAATGATCATTTTTTTCTTCTTCTTTTTTCCTATGTTTTACATGTAATTTCGTTTATAAAAATTGTATTCTCAAATTTGTAAAAATTATATTCTTGAATCACTTGAGAAGAACATTATTATTCAAAGCAATATAAGACACCAGTAAAAAAAAAAAAAAAGAATTTCATTTAAAGGTGACTTATAGTTCTATGTACATTTCTTATAGAGGCCAAAATAGTAACACATAATTCGACTAACATAAACAGATAAAAATATCTTTAAAATGTCCACCATGTGTTGAATAAGACCGAATAGAAAATATATAATGAAAAACACGAATTATCAGAAGTGGAGGTAGAATACAATCCTACAATCTTTATGAAACATAAAAGCATCATCAAAAAAAAAAATCAATTAAACTAAAGTTAGTAAAAAGTGATTCACATATCTAGAGCTATGTTTATTTGTGTTTATGAAAATATTTTTTTTGTAATGATAAAATTTTTTGAATTTTTTTTTTTTTTGGTGTTTCAAAATAGAAATGTTTTGAAAAAAAATTTCAAAATGTTAAATTTTTTATAACTAAAATCACAATTCTAAATTTTCACAAAAATTTCAACACATTTTCACACCAACTTTAATAAATTTTTAAATCTCTCTAATTTTTTTTAATTGCTTTCTTATTAATCTATCAAATTCTCTCTTCTTAGTTTGAAAAACTCCAATAAAATTATTTAAAATTTTCACAATTTTTACACACCCATAAAAAGTAAACTCCCAAAATTTTCTCCTACAACTAAAAACTCTTAAAATTTTTGTTTCCCAAATCATGTTTTGAAAGGAAAAAAGTTCAACTTTCTGAAAAAAAAAAATTCAAAAACTTCAATTTTTAACCACATATTAAAATCTCAAAAATTTCACACAAATTCTAACACTTTTCACACCTACATCAAATTTTTTCTCATCTTAACTTTTACAAACTCTATTACTTTTTCATTCCAAAGTTTTATCAAATCTTTTTTTCTCATTGCTTTTAACAAATATAAAAATATTTTACAATCAAACATTTTTAAATATTTTCACCAACATTTTACAAACCCCATAAAAAGTCAAACTCACAAATTTTCTCTATAAAGTCAAAATTCTTAAAAATTTTGCTTCCCTAACATCATCCTAACTATTGAAAAATGTGAGAGTAAAAAAATATATTTAAAAGAAAAATTTTGTGAGAATAGTTTTTATGGGTTTTCAAAAAAAAGAAGTCTTTATGTTGTTTTTCACTTGAACTTCAATTGCATGTGGCTATTGTTGACAAAAATGCTTGATTTATTTTATATATATAGATATACCATGCTCACAATTATAACTTTCTTAAATTAGTACTTTCACGCCTCAAACGCCTCAAGTTTGTGTTGAATCCACTCTACGGTAGCTTCAACAGGTAGCATTATAGCGTCTAACTCTTAACTATGCAAGAATAGCTATCATTTCGTTCCCAAGTCCAGGCATGGGATGAGAGTCAACCGACTCAAGTTGAAGATAGCTCAATGAACTGGGAAGAGTCGACCAACTCAATTCAAAACAAAGGAGGAGCACTTTCAGGAAACGAAGATAATGAATGGGGAGAGCCAACCGACTCAAACTGTACATATGTGGTATATCACCCTATCTACCGCCAAGAAGATCTACTGCTCATGCTCCGTCTCTTAACCGGTATCCTGGCTAACAGTCGACTGCCAAATCTGACATGCTCGGATGCACACTGTCTATTGCCCAGAAGATCTGCTGCTCAGGCTTAGTCTTTTGATCGGTATACTGGCCAGCTATCGATTGCCAAATTGACATACTCGGACACTCATTTGTACTAGTCCTCTATGGATCAAGTACTTGGTGCTAGAAAAAGAGATTTTTTTCAAATTAAGAATATGTTCTATAAAAAGTAAATATTTCTCCACAACCTATATAACTATGAGTGTTTGAAATTTAATTTGGCATTGTGTCCAGAAATTTTTATATCCGGCCCTTTGAAAAGAGCTTTCAAAAGCTACGTGTATTTTTTCAATTGAATAAATTGTTATTTTAAATAAATGTAGTTAGACACAAAGCCATCCTTAACTGCTCAAGAGGTATTGTTTTGAAGTGGTGACCAAGTTTGAAGTTTAAGCAATCTAACCCTCGAACTTGTAGTGTATTAATAAAACTAATCAACTTTCCACTGAACTTTGATGTGGTAAAATATGTGAAGCACATGATACATCACTTTTTTTTCAAGTTATAATCAGTTGATCATAACGCTATATAAGGAACTGACTATTTAACCAATAAGCCAAATAAACGAGGCACCATATCATCTCATGTACAAGAATTTTTATGGATAGAACATCTAAATAGCTATATAGTATTTTGTCAATAAATCCAAAAATGTCTTAGTTTATATGTGATGTTTGGAGTTTACTTACCAAGTTAAATTTCTTATACACAAGCTCTGTTTAAGACCCGTTTCAAATTCTAGCACATTGAATAGCTTTTTGTTTGTATACCCATTTGCAAACACAATTTTTTTAAGGCCTTCAAATTTATTAAAAAAAATTAAACAACAAAACATGCTTAAAGATAGAGGGAGTGATTGAGATCTTCTATATGAATCTCAAGCAAACCATTAGGGAATTAGAGGGGAAAAACTTCCTCAAATTTTTCACTCAATGAGCTAATTTATTGGGTTGATGGAAGATGTGGTTGAAGCTAAATTAAGGAATATGCTTTTCTGCTAAGGACAAAGATCAATGGCATCTAATTTTTGATATAATTTCTGGTCATCGACACTAGGTGACACCCTGAGCCTTTTGGTAGGAAAAAACTTGTAACTCTCATAAGCACGTGACCAATACAAAATAAAAATAGACTAACATAAACTTGAATGAAGCTAATAAAATGCAGAGAATATCAAAAACTCTTTTTTTTTAATGATTGAGCTTGATGATTTCGAGAATCACCAAGAGGTTATAACCAAGCAGTCCTGCAAGAATCACCGAGAAGGGTGGCCTCGGATCAAGTCTCTAATGCCACAATCAGATCTCAGAAAAGTGTTTAGCATGGAGAAAACTGAAAATGGTGCCTTGATTTTATAAGGGTGTGAGAACCACAAATCTATTGGAAGTTTAATACCTCAAAGAGCTAAGTCTTGGAGTTTGATTATGAGAGTGAAAGCTTCCGATCATATAGGTTCTTATCGAATATCGATCATATGGGTTCTTATCGGATGTCGATCATATAGGTCCTCTTCGAGTGTCTGGTTAGGAGTCTAAGCTCTCAAGGATTCCTAGCTGGAGATTTAAATGGCCAGGCTGAAATGTCAGCGACAGGTCAAGCCAGGGGTGGCCAAGTCTTATTGTACCTTACAACTTATGGCCTATCAGAGCTCATTAACACTAACTGGTGTCAATTTCTCCCCTTCAAAAAATTTTGAGGACACAATCACACTGCTGATTAATATTTTTCCTTAAAACCTAAACGAAATTATTAGGAAAAATTACACATGAAATGTCATCAATAGGAGAGAAAGGTTGTCAGCAGCTTGAATTTTCTGAAGTAAGCCAATCTTGAAAGGAGATGAACAAGATGAAGCCTTGGAACATCTCTTGCAAATCTAGTGGGAAACATTACAGAAAAAGAAGCAAACTCTCATTCTTCTATACAAAAACTAATGTAAACCATTAGAAAAGTGAAAATGTAAATCCAAAACTATGAAACCATTAAAGTATCGGTATAAAAATAAAGCATGATTAATAACAAGACCAAGTACAGAAAGCAAATGCTTCTTCCACACAGCAAGTAGTACATGATTTTAAAGAACAGATTCAGGTGGAGTACTTGCATTCAAAGAGATTTTTGAAGCAGTGACAGTGCTAATTTAGTGAATATGGTATATATATATAAAGTAATTCAAGTATATTTTTATTTTAATTGAAAAACAATACAAAACCAAAAAAACTTTTACAAAAATCTATAAAAACTTTTCTTGCAAAAATCTTCTTTTCAAACTCTTTTTTTTTTTACTTTCACATCCTCCAAGAGTTAAAGGATGTTTGGGAAGCAAAAATTTTAAGAATTTGTAGGAAAGAATTTTGAGAGTTTGATTGTAAAAATATTTTTCTTTACGAACAAAATCACCAAGATCATCACCATATCCTTGTGAGGATCTTTCAAGAGTTTTTACAGGGGTGAGTAGCTAGAGTTCCAATGGGGGTGAGTACCTGGACTTCCATTGAAAGGCTTATGCGATTTCGTATGAGAATCTACTGCAAAAAGGTTCAGAGGTTCTGATCGTCGTTCGTGTGCTCTGGTACAAGTGTGGCACTTTGATGTCTTACGAATTGATATCTTGAAAATAGGCAAAGGGGCTTTGCGCTAAGGATCACTAGTTGTAAGATTGCGGATTCATAGTGGATTAATTTTGGTTCATTTTGGTGGTGACCTCACCCAAAGTGTTTCTCTCTTTGATGAGGTTCTTTAAGTGGTTTTATTTTGTCAACAAAAATTTGGTGTTTGTTGTGTGCTTGATTATCTCTCTATCCTTATCTCTTAATCTTGTGATTGATTTTGTATTTCCTTAATCCAGATTGCTAGATTGACAATCTTGATTGAAAGGTTATATAATTTCAATATCGATTGAAAGGTTATATAATTTCTTTTATATGTTGTTTGGATTAAAGAAAGATTTGATAATCTTGTTCAATTGAAGAGATTGAAAGCATATTGTATTTCCGATTAGAAGTTGTGTGTGACGAAGGAATATTAAAGATTCTGATTTAAGTTTGTGTCTTGAAAAATCATTTTGATTTTTTATAGGTGATTGTAAAAGTATTTTTAAATACCTATTCACCCCTCTAGGTATAGATTGAGTCTAAACTTGGTTTATTCAAGTGTAAGAATATATAAGATCAACAACATGGACTCTGATTATGAGCAATATTGTACTCTCTTTGTCAACAACGTGCAGCATCCTTCGTTTAAAACAAAGATGAACTTTAGATAGTTTACACTCAATCTCTAATGTCTCTCTTACTTCTTGATGGTGCTAATGATTCTTCTTTCAGCATCCTTCGTTGCAAACTTCTCGCCCCAATGTTAAAAATTAAATTTATTAATCATATAAAATTACAAAAAATATAACATGTGCAAAAATATTGGAAAAATATTTTCAGAAAATATATTTGATGTAACAACCAAACACCGGAAATTGGATTACTTTATTGAAACATAATTAAAACGAATGGAGCCTTAATGTGTTATGGTCTTTCTCACCAGTTACTTTGTGATTTGCCTTTTTTTTCTTTCTTTCTATGGAGTATTCTGGACTGTTGATCTTAATTTCCAGCAATCTCACCATCTTTCATTTAAGCTTGATCAGTGTGGTTAATTTTGTTTTGTACATCTTCTAGAATTTGAACGTTGGTTCAGTGTGAAAATTTAGAGTCGATAAAAATACTAATCTTTCTTGTAACTATATATTCCGCATTAATGTTTAGCAAGGAGATTTCTTTTATATATTGAATTCTTTTATTATGAACAAATTTGTATGAACTCTAGAAGTTTAGTATATACTCAAAGAGCAATATAGAGAAAGTTTATCCCAAATTATGTCTTGCAAGGTGATGAAAGTGGTGCAAACATGAAGAGGATGAATGAGCCGGCCCTTCTCAATCTTATCACGTATGAAATTGAAGTGGATAGTTCAAGACTCAATAACATTGCCGAACCTAGAAAGGGGGGTTGAATAGGTTTTGATTTTTTCTAAAATTCTTTAACCACTTAAAAAACTGCACAGTCTTCACAAGCACAATCAGTAATTTCAAGAAAACTTAAAGCAACAAAATGTCGTGCGGAATTGATAATCCAATAAGGACAGCAGATTCTCAAAATCACAGAACAATACTATACTTCTTTCTTAATCAAGGAAACTAAAGAAAGAAATAATCACAATAACAGCAAGTTAATCTACGTAAACAAAATCACAACAAAGACACTAAGATTTGGTTACGAAGAGAAAACCCTTGAAAGAATTCTTTCAAGAGGTAAAAACTCTCCAGGCTGAAGGGCAGTTAATCAATCCACTAAACTCTTCAAACTCGGTACACAGTGATCAAAACTACCCAACTCCCTGTTGCTAGTCTACTCTACTGTTACCTTACCTGGAATACAACATCCAGATCTACCTCCAGGGAACGAGGAACTCCTCTTCCATTTGAAGGTGTGATACCGAAAAATTGATCTCTACAGCCAAGCCAATCCTTTCCACACTCCACGTGCAATCAGCTTCACTTGGTAGACCTCCAGCAACCTCTGGAGTATACCTTCTTTAGCAAGGTTTGTAATGGTGATCAACAGAAATGAATCTGAGATAATGAGGGACGGAATAATCTCTGGGTTCAATCTCAGTTCATACACAGCAAACTACAGAAACAATAACAGGGACTGTATGACAAAGAAGGTTCGGGAAGCAAATGTTCTCTCAAGATATGGCTATTCAATCGTCGGGGTCAGGCCTCTTGAGAAGAGAATCGAGTTTTATCTTTAGGAGGGCCGCGAAAAAGGCTCTCACTAATATTCTCGAAATTTTGCTTCTTGCGTGCTTCTGTTAAAATCGTTCTAACTCTTTTCGCAAGTCTTGATCAAACTATGAGTGAACTCTGATCAGACTTCGGGTTAGTGAACTGCAAGTATACTCCAATCGAACCTTGACACTTTAGAAGATCACCAAATGTGTTAAAGCACTGATCTTTTAGACAGGACTTGACAAATGCAAATCTCAGGAATTAATACAGACTCGTCATGAAGTCTTTACGCCAACTAAAGTACATTAATAGAAATGGTAGTCCAACTCAATGTGTTTTGTTCTTTTGTGGAACACGGAGTTGACTGCAATGTGTTAAGCTGAATAAGCTGAGAATGAGGAACATGTAAAACATCTAAAATGTATTTTAACCAAACAATTTAGTCAGTGCTCAAAGCGGAGGGGGAAGGTTGGGCAGGAGGCAACAAGTGTCCTTTGGCCTACACATCCATCCAATAGCAAGTCATGTAAGAGGCCGGGGCCACCATACTTGTGTTTTATTCTTTTGTTAGGTACATGATAGTTCATCTCTGTTTGGCCAATATTGTTTATTCTTTTGCCGGCTGATAGGAGATGGTCAAGTTTTTAGTTTAAGTCTCCCCAACTCACAATTTTAAATGAAAGTAATTGCTAAACAATATATATTCTCATTGCAATCCCCCAAACGTGTATCCTTTGTAGTTTGTATAGGTAAGGTTGAAAGCTTTTAAAAGTTTATTTGTGTCAGATCCCCAAAACTCCATTTGATATAGTCGCCACAAAAATTTCTTTTCGCAACAAATGCCCAGCCGGGGCTTCTAATACGTCTCTATCCTTCCTCAAGTTCTTGTAGTGTCAAAACTTGAACTTTCTAGGCCTGTTAGGAAGTCTCTCAGCACTTTCATTGGAATGATTAATTTAGATTATGTTGGAACCTTGATGTTGACAATATACTTGAGACTGTAAAATTGACCGCTTTATATATGAATCTCTTTACCCAATAATTAACTACGTTCACTTATAATGCCTTGGGGGGTTTTTAACGAGGGATAAAAGGTGCTTCCATTCTACGACTTTGGAAAAATTTTCTCTGACCGAAAAAGACGTCAGAGCCTCCACTATCCTTTGGAAAGCAAGAGACAGACAAAAACTCACTAAGACGCGCCACAAATTTAGATCATGTTGAAATATTCCATTCTAACAACCTCACACTCAACAAAAAAAAAATCAACACATCTGTCTGTATGTATATATATATACCCTAAGAACCCTCTCTAGAGTCCCAAAACGCTTTCACCAGTTTCACGACAATCACAACCCAACCAACCCACAATCAATGAAGTTCTTCACGTCATGTTATCGTCCCGAAGGCCCCCAGCTTGCACCACAAAAGGAAATCACCACCACCACCAGTACCACCCTTTTCTTAATCTTCTCGCCTTCTTCCAGGTGTGATACACTGACTGCAAGGTCCAAATCTGTTTCCAACACGACCATGGTGGCAACCAAAACCACCAACACGCATGTGTCGTTCTCTATGTCTTCTTCTCAGCGTAATAGGCTACCTGTAAGATTCAAATCTGCGTCCAACACAACCATGGTGGCCGCCAACACCTATGTGTCGTTCTCGATGCCTTCTTCCAGGCGTAATAGGTTCACAGCTCCAAGGTCCATGTTTCGGTATGTTAAGCACTGGAGGCCAATACTTTCTGTTATATCTGAGGACACCACCTACGAAAATGGTGAACGGGGTTTTGGAAAAGTCATCCAATTCTAAACCTAGATCATTGGATTGTATTAGCTTCAGGGCTCGTTGCACTACATTCAATTACCCTTCCTATTTCCTACATGATTCACTTAACGGTGGTATAAGGAGCTGCATTCCAAGGGACAATCAAACAGTCACTTTCAAGTTTGCGCAGCTTTATTGAAATTTTCATAAATTGAAAGTACGTTTAGACCCTAAACTATACCTAGAGGGGGTGAATAGGTATTGTAAAAATTTTAATCTACACTTTCTATAAATCATAGAAAAACAGAATCAATTAAAATGCAATCAATCAACTATTTTCTGTTAACTGAACAGCACATGCACAATCACAATGAATAGAATTTTATAACAGCTGAAACTTACAAAACAAAGCAAATATTTCAGCAATGGAAATAGCAAGATAATCACAATATATCGACAATAATAGAGTGACAACAACAGGATATGATCAGTAACTATTAACCTTAACTAAGTATGAATCACAATAACTAAACAATCAAGAAACACTGTGATTTTCAGCAACAATACCAACACAAAATATGCATATTTTTCCTACCCTGTAAAACACAACACTTCAGTAAAGATTTCAGCAACTCAGTAATTAAAACAAGATTATTAACAGCAATACTAACGAATCAAGACTTAGGATATTCAATCAGCAACACAATTGCCAAGATTCTAGCAACATACTACACACTAACTCAACCCAAAACACTTGACTAAGATCAATTGTCAAGATCAACCAACAGCAACCAATTTGCTTCTAAAAGATCACGTCTATAACACTTTAGATCTGCAAAATGGTAGTCACAATATGAGTTAATTATTTCAAGATTAAGAGAAACGAGAACTCGAATCAACACCAAGATTTTTTGTTGACGAAGTGAAAAATCACTTGAGGATATTTTTCCAAGAGAAAAAAAACTCCGGGTGTGCGAAGGCCACACCAGTCAATCCACTAGATGCTTGAAAACTTTACACAAAGGTGATCAATATGAAAATCCTTTTCATTTCCCAATCTCCAATTCTTCCGTAAAGCCTCCTAAGATAATCTTCTCTTAGGACGGTGCCCAGCACCAGTTTCTTTGACCAGCAACTCTAATCAGTAATAGTGGACGTCAACGAACTCGTCGACCCTTCGATTCTTCCTCAGAAAACACTTGGCAGCGCACAATCTTGAGCAACTTCTCAAGATTCGTCTTCGCAATGTCACGATCTAATCAACAACCGAGTGGGAACAAGTAACCCAACGATCAACAGTCTACACCACTCGAAACCTTCCACCAGAGGGAAGCAAATCAACTCTCACAGAAAGATTCGATCAGATCTCTTTTCAGTAGGTAGAGAGAATAGGGATTTTTCGGTAGAGAGGAGTTTTTGAAGTGCTTTCTTTCAAGGTACGTGAATCTTCTTAAGTGAACGACGTAAAGTCTTTTTCCAAGGTTCTAGTCTGTTTTTGTGAAGGTATCTTGGTAAAAATAGGTTAGATTTACCTTTGGGCGTCTTTTCTGGAAGGGGTATACAAAGCTGTAGAAACTCGCCAGGCTGACCCAAGGCTAACCCAGATAACCGAAAAAACTGCCTTACAGCTCAGCGTCCATTCCCAACTGTTTCAGAAGCCACCAGCACCTTCCAGCCACTTTCTATTCAGCTCCACGTCATTCCTGGATTAATCAAGTTGCTGCAACAATTATAAAATGAAAAAATACATTTAATAAAAGACTGTTTTGACCATGAGAAAACTGCCAATTTTACATAACACTTTCATATATGATACCCCCATTGTAGAAACATTTGTGGTCGAGACGAATAGCTTTTTCCCTTAGTAATGCGTCATTTAAGTGAAGAACTTCCTTTCACAGTTTCACTTCTATTTCGTTGGATCTAGATTTTTCTTGTCATGTCTTTTGCTTCAAATTCCATGAATACCGAGTAGGCCGACAGAGATTCAAATGGATAAGGCCAGCACGAAAAATACGTGAATGACAGTAACAACTGAGAATGTTGGATTGAGATGTCGGGTTTGTATATTTATTGAAAGTGCTACATGTGATAAGAAAGCAAATCTAAGTATTCATTAAACATGGTTATTCTGCGACAAATACCAGAAATAGTAGTCAGAATTTTTCGGACATTCATCGGTCATTTGATGGAATATCGCGTACAAAGAATTTCAAATCACAAATTTGTCGCGAGACCCTTTGAATATAATGGAAATTAACAATGTTTAACAAATGACAACAGCTTAACTCTCCATTCCCATAATGCTCAAAGCATAGGAGGAAGGGTGGCTAGAGGACGAAGGTGAGCAAAAAAGAAAAGATAAATGCAAGTGCACAATTGAAAGATAATATTGCGTGTTAAGAGGAGAAGATAAAGATATTAGTGGTTCCGTTGGAAGATAGAATATAGAGAAAATAGAATATATACATGATAGATTATAAGTTAAAGTCTCTATTTATAGAGAAAATATAATATATACATGATAGAAAAGATATTCCTAATTTAAACTTGAATGAGATATTGAAAATACCGCTATTCAACTATGGTGAACCGCTACTACCACAGGGTGGGCTGGTTTCTAGATTTTTGCCTGTTAGAGATAATATCATATCAAGATTTGCTATGATATTATGGTTATCACGATATCAAAGATTTGATATCGTTATCAAGATTCAAAGATTTAAATTTTAAATATAGGAATATTCTTGCTTTATATTGTCTCTATAAATAAAGTCTTCAACTTTGTAATATGTATGGATTTATAATACAAACACAGCCATATAAGGTTTTTATAGTGGATGTAAGTCTTCTAAATCGAACTACTTAAATCTTTGTCTCTCCATACTCTTTCTCCTCTTTCCATTATATTTCAATTATGCATAGTTTATATTTTCTTTCATTGCCACCGTTAGATGTTGTAAACAGCTTTTGACAGGGGCGATTTGAGCAGTTGCAAGAGCCGGCTACCACCATCATTAATGAGCCTTTTTTTTTTTTTTTTGCACTTTTTTAGCCAATGGTCCAATTTTTTTAGTGCAAACTTAGTTGTAATACCTTTTTATGCCATTCACATTTCGAAAATGATAAATTCATGACAAATTAAGTTAAAAGTCCATTTGAGATATATAGTCGCCACACAAATTTCTTTTCGAAACAAATGCCCGGAGCTTCTAATACGTCTCTATCCTTCCTTAAGTTCTTTTAGTGTCCAAAATGCATTTTGTAGGCCTGTTAGGAAGACTCTCAGCACTTTCAATGGAATGATTGATTAAGATTAGGTTGGAAGCTTGACGTTGACAATATACTTTATGTAAAATTCTACGGTGCGGTATTGCTGAAAAGTGAAAAGGACAGAGTTTTAGTAGTTTGGATTCAGGTGATTAATAAAGTTTCGGTTAATACTTTATATATATGATCTCTTTACCCAATAACTATACTTATAAGTCATTAGGGGGGTTTTTAAGGATGGATGAAAGATATTGCTTCCATTCTACGGATCTGGCAAAAAAAAATTTGACAGAAAAGGACGTTGAAGCCTCCACTCTCCTTTGGAAAGCAAGAGACGGACTAAAACTCACCAAGACAGAAAATTTTATAAATAATCGTTTTAAACTTTCGCAGCGCTTATTCTTTTTGGTCAATGTTTACTCTTTTGCCGGCTTATAATTTATCCTGAAATAATCGTGTCTATATGTAAGGAAACAGAGTAGCTGGTGACCTCAAAAGCTTTTAAAAGTTTCTTTCTGTCAGATCCCCAGAAGTTTGTGTGAGAGAGTCGGGACAAGAAATTTCTTTTCGTAACAAATTCGTTGGGCTTCAGCTAATACGTCAATATCCTTCTTTTAAGTGTCAAAAATGCACTTTTCAGGCCTGTTAATTAGAACAACATGAAAAGGGAAAAGGGGGAATAACAATGGATTTATATGCTCCAGCTGGATCCGCTTTGCTATATATATATATATATATAGCCAGAAGTATAGAACCATCTCCAAAGTCCCAAAACGTTTCCACGAGTTTCACAACAATCAGAACCCAAACCTAAATCAATGAAGTTCTTCAAGTCATATGCCATGGGCTCCTAGCTAATACGCGTCTCTATCTGTTTTTTTTTTTTTTTTTTTGGGTGGTGGGTAAACGTCTCTTAGTGACAAAATACACTTTTTATGCGTGTTAAGCAGACTTTCTTTAATTAGAATAAGATGAAAAAGCAAAGGAAGAAATATTAGTATTGATTTATGCTCTAGCTGGATCCACTCTCTGTGGTTGCTATACTCTGAAATTGAGTTCCTTTCTGCAACGCCCAACAAGTCCACTTGACAGTCGCGACTATATATAGGATTGCCTTCTATCTCACCTGCGCACTGCAAGACCACAAACACGACCGTACGTACACCCACGGAACCTTCTCTAGAGTCCCCAAACGTTTCATATGGAAATTCCAAAATTATGATTTATAAATATAATTGACTCAAAATTTTAGTTAAAAAAATAATAATAATATGACTTCAAAATAATCTCTTTCTTCTATTAAATTATTTTTTCTATTATAAAAAAATTTATTCAAATTATCTCTCTTTTAATTTTTCATCGATTCTCATAAAATTTTATTTTTACTCTTACTTTTTCTTAAATTTAATAAAAGTCAAATCCATCTCAATTTTTATAACATTCTCAAATTTTTGATAAAATTTTAATGTACAAATATGCCTTAAAAACAAAATTAAGGCGTCTCGAACGCATTTCAGAGTAAATGAAACAACATAGAAAGCGATTGAATTTCTTTTTCTATTTTCTTGAGCTCCAATTTGAATAAAAAAAAAGGCAGAACAAAAAGAGTAGCCGTTGCTCAAGGGAAAAAAACAAAAACAAAAATCCCAACCTTTCTACATCTACATGCCATGGATTCGTTCTTTTAAAGACAACGTGCGATCTGGAGAAAGTTGAGAAAGCGATAGAGAAAACTGAGAGAGAGAAAATGGACACAGCAGAAAGGGCACAATGGCCTCTGCAACGGAGGAGTGCGAGAAGCGAGAGAGCGACGAGAAGGGACGTACATTAATTTTTTTTCTTGGTGGAGGGACGTACATGAATGTGTGAAGGACGTAAGAGATCAAGGCGAAGGGAAAGATCGTGTCCTTAAGAAGACCAAGCAGCGCATTTGTTCAAATTTTCGTTCAGGTAATTGCATGATTCTGTTCTTCTTGATTGGCCTTTTCATTCTTGACGCCATTGAAAATGTTTTTCAAATTCTTGCATTGTTTTGCTCCAAGTTCCTTTGACGCGCATACCAATTCGATTTGGGAACGTATATTGATTTTAACAATCAAAATTATATCTCTAGTTTCTTCTTCATTCTGTCTGTCATGTTTCCTCGCACTTTCGTCGTTTGTAGTGCTCTATGGGTTCATAGCTTACTGTCGATTCATTTGGGTGGTTTTCTTTAGACTATGGTGGCTTTCCCGTCAAAAGAATGGAGGAAACGATTGCATCTTCTTCGTGCTCATCGCTCTGACATCTGATGTGATATGACGTTTCTGTTTTTACAAGCATTGCCTATAATTTTTGCTCGTAATGCAAGAAAAGGTAAAGTCATTTTTGAAAAGTATAGCGTAGCTTCTGTGCATGCTACACTTCGCGTTTTATGAGACTAACCCTGGTGATACAGGAGTTACAGTTTTTTGCGATCAAGCTTGGTTTTTTCATATTCCTGTGATTGCGAAATTTGGAATGACTAATGGGATTTCAGCCCTTTCAGATAATGGAAATTTCTGAGGCTAACATTATTATGCCAGTGCTTAGGTAAGAAATTACTCTAAATTGCTTGATTTTGAAATTTTCTTAGCTGACATGACATGAGTATAGGTGTTCGTAGTTCTTGAGCATTAACTATCTCTTTATAGGCAATTGATCTTTGGAAATTAGTTTTAGTGCTTTCTCTTTTAGTGTTCTCAATAATGTTATAGTTCTGTTGACCATCTGTTCTTTTAATAAGGTTTGTCCGGGCATATTTAGGGCAAAAGAAGGCATCAGTGAGCATGAAAACTAAAAAGTATATGGTTGTGGAAAATGTAATGTATGACTTGTTCCTCAATAGTTCTTTTTACACATATAGTGGTAGAGTTCAACAGATAAGTCTTGGATTAACACAATCAAAGTTATGAAAAATGGGAAAAATCCATGTAAAACGACTGAAATTATCAATACAAGAAACATAATATCTATTGTCATTAACAGAATACAGGGGAAGGTACCCACATCTCTGGAAAAAAAATTGAATCAAGAAGATAGCTAGAAAATGAAAAAGGTAGTTGATGATTCTTTGCTTGATGGCAAGATTCATATACGGAAGGTAAATTGTTGACTTAAAATTGGTAGATCAGAGAACTTCAAAACTATGAGATTACTGAAATTGGAGGTAATATGATATGTCAATCCAATCTCTGGATACCAGTTGACATCCGGAGAAGAGGGAGGAGTTCGTTGTTGTCCCTCTAAAACTCAAGAGCGCAAAAGTGAAAGATAGAGAAAGGAATGAAAGAAGTAGCTAGCTTCACCTCCAACTCTACCTATTCCTGCCTGCTACCCAGGAGTTACTTTTGATAGTTGATTTCCCTTCCTATAAGCATTCGCAGGTACCTCAATATCTCGAAGATCCTAGATAGGAAGAGTCATCTGAATAGCGAAGGCGTGGTTTTGTTGATCCTAGGGCTGTTCATGAATTGGGTCGGGTCGGTTCCCGGTGGATCCGTGGCACCGAAGTCTGCCTCTCAAACCGACCCGATTGTGAAAGCGTGATTTGAGCCGCTTGAACCTGGCCTTCATCGGTCGGGTCAAAGCCGGGTCGGTTCGGGTTTCCCCCCCCCCCAAAACCCCCACCCGAGAAATCTCCATCCATACTGTTGAGTTTCACCTCTTCTTTTTTTTTGCTTTGACTTTCCCTTTTCAGTAATTTACTAATCTTACTAACCATTGAAAGCATTTGGGTCTCTCCAATAAAGAATTAACTTCTTCTTCTTTTTAGTAAAGAATTAACTTGAAACAGTTGAATAGAAAACTCTTTTCCACTTGACAGATAAATGCACCAAGATTTCAAGACCTTGCCATCACAAAATTTCGTGATTTCCAACAATACTTCAAGCACAGATGACTTCACAGTCACTTTTTTCTGCCATGGACAGAGTAAACAATGTCAATCCCTTTCCATATCAGTTTTACAAGAATGGAGTTGATTAAATAGAGAGTTACACCACCTAAATCTCTTTCCAAATTAGTATTGTACAATAGCAAATTAAACCGAAATTGCATCGTATAGAACAAATTCTTTTAGAAAGTATTGCACACAAGCAAATTAAAGTTGGAAGTAATTTTCATCACAAGCAGTAGAGAGCTGAAATGGGAATCAGGGAGTGGAACAAGAGTCTCCCAATCTGTGAGAAAACAGAAAAAGCTGAAATTGTGGGTGTTGAAGTCTAGATAAAATGATGGAAATATGATAGCAGATAAAGCAAACAAAGTCACATTTCACATGGATCCTTTATCTGAATATAGAAAGAAATGGGTGTGTCAAGAGATTCAAGACTTGGGCACCCATCAATTCCTTTGAGTTTCATTATTGCCAACTTTAGTCACCAACCTCAGGCAATTCTTCACATCCTCCCATGAAATGAAGAGATGATTTTCCCTAATCTTTTCTAGATAATCCAGTCATCTCACAGCACCACAGGCATTTGCTTAATTTAGTACATAAATAGAAAATATAACCCACTTTCAGGATATCTTTAAAGAACCGCCAATTATAAAGCCCTATACAAACAACTTCTCATACCCAAACTAAATGCCTCATTTCATCACAAGTTACCAAGAACTTCCTTTCACCAAGTAACAAGTTGTATAAGCATAATGTATTTCACAACTAGAAGAAACTAGGTATGCATGTACTCTTTTTAGCATGCTCAATTTCATAGTAAAGCGAGGGGTTTGAAAACCATAGCCAATGCAAATAGAGGATTATTTTTCCACACATGATCAAAATGATAAATTCATTTCAAAGACCTGTAAAGCACACAGGTATAATAAATTTCAGAAGTTATCTCTGCAAAAAAATATCCAAAAGCCAAGGAAATAAAGAAGTCAAAGCATATGACCAACACACAAGTCCAATGAAAATAATATTAAGTTCCAGTATAAACTGGTACAAAACCCCTCTGAATCTAGCTTAGAGTAAAAAATGAATGCAATCCGTCTAAGATGAAAAATGGAAAAGTTGCATCCTGCAGCTCTTTTCTTGTCAACAAAGCCACACTAATTATAGCACTGAATCATAAAATGGAAGCAACCCAATAACTAAACTTAACAAGCAATAAAATAATACCCAAATCATAAAAAGGTACCCAAAAAAGATTATATTATCTCATACAAAAAATGAACCCATTGCAAACAATGCGAAAGCCTGTGGCAAATAGTTTAAGCCCACCTTCTTCATCCAATAGTCTTTAGCCAACCACCTTCTTCATACGAAACAGTTTCCAGAGGAGAGAGCACTACTGGAATGAGTCACAATGGGTGTTTTTCTATCTTTTGTTTCTCACTCATCTACCTCCCTACCGATTTCTTAATGCGTTTGGGTAGCAAACTATCCAAGAAACAAAGAAAGGGACCAATGGAAAACCAACGAGAAATTATATTGTCGAGATTGTCTGTACCGAGTCTGCAATTTTGGTCTTTGAATGTGCTCAATTCAATAGAAGATTGATTCAAGCAAAATTTTAAAAAGAAAAAAGGTCCATTACCTGCATCAAAAAGCAACCGAGCCAGCTTTTCGCAAGAGATCTTCGAATCATACAAATCTTAAACTATTTGAGGTGCAGTGCTTTGACAAAGTCCTCCGACCTCTTTCAATCATACAGATCGTTCCACGAAGCTTCACAGAGATCTTCGAATCTGGCTGGGAGAAGGAGGTAGACGTGACGGGTTGAGGCTTGAAGGAAGTAGACTGCGAAGGGTTTAGGAAACATACAAGATTCAGTCAGGTCGGGCTGGGCCGAGGTGAACATACGGTATATCGAGGCCCGACCCGATTATTGATGAGCCCAAGTATTCTGAGCCTGCCACCCACCCGGCCTGGTGTATAACCCAATCGAATTCGGTCGGTTTCGAAAGGGTTCGGGTGGGGTAGTCGAGTCGGATAAACCACGTACAGCCCTAGTTGATCCTCTAAGAGAGAATAAACACTGCTTCAGTTGAACAAGTGATATGATATGATCAACCGTAGATAATTGAAACCGCAACAGCATGAGGCGGGCTTGTGATTGTGAGGGGAACAATCTCTAAAGAAGGTGAAACAATCTCTGAAGGGGAAGTATGATAGAAGTATCACAAACATAAAAGTCAAAGTCAAAGAAAGTGTCGAGTACAAATCTCATATGACTCGACTACATGTTAGGAAAAATCAAAGCTCAAAAGATGAAAGTCAAACGTTAAACTCAGCAAAAGTCATGATCGAAATTGGTGTCGGCTACACAGAAGGATGAGTCAATTAATGATCTTCATTAAGAAAAAGAAATGTTGGCTTTGCCTCAGAGGAGTCGACTACATTGTCATAAAGTGTCGACTACCATAGGCGGGACAACTTTCAAATAGCTCATGATTTGAAATTTCAAACGGCTATCTTTATATTTAATGCACCTCGACAACCAAAAAATATTGTATGTATATAAAAGGAGGCAAAGGGAGCTTATTAAACAAGACTTGCACATTTGGTTTGAAATCTATCTCTCAATAAGTTCTTTCTCTCTCATGTTGAAAATCATCCTTTTTAAGTTGGGCGAGCTCTTAAAGAAAAATATGTTTCACCACTTGTGCACTTAAATGGCATATTCGGCTACTTTAGAGCCATCTATTATGAGCTTTGACTCTCTCTTCTTTGTGAGGGTTCTCAAGGACCATAAATCTTAAGTTTTTTAGTGTTAGGAAAAATACTTGTAACGGATTGTGAGGTTTAGGGAAACCCTGGTGAGAATAGTCTTCGTTTAGGTTGTTAGCGCTGCTCCTATTTAAAAGCAATTACTTTTGTGAGCGTAGAACCCACAAAAACACGGGTTGTAATTGTTGAGTCTAAAAAAAAAACACTTGTAAAGTTATTTAGCACCCTTAAGTTAAAGTTTACTATTCGCAAATAGTGGAGAAACCCAAGGGAGAATCCTTGATTTTTGACGTAAGCTAGAGTTTAAATCGAACCACCTAAAAATCTCAGTTTTGTATCTCTCAACCATACTCTTTTTATATTTGTGGCATTTATCATTAAGGTCTTCCAAAAAACTGAGTTTTTTTTTTCACTTGAGAGTGATCAACGCTTTATAACTTGACTCATTTCCTTTTTGATCCTCTCTTTGTTGTAATCAGCTCATCCTTAAACTAGTTAAAAAGCCGTCAAATGTTTTAACTTGCTTATATTCTTGTAAAGTTATTGTACTTTATGCTACAACTTGCATATCCTGTCAAAGCACAATTATATTGAGCTTTATTATGCTAAATTCGCAAGAATTTTTATAAAACTCAATTATTCCCCTTTACGGGGTTGACTACACAAACTCACAATAGACACAACAATTCAGCCTCCTCAAGGTTAGATCACGATGAGAGGTTCACAAAGTTCGCTTAAGCTAGCCCTCGTATGGATAGCAAGCAAAACCTATCTTTGAGAAATTCATAGTATTCCCTCGAGCCAGCCAGCAAGTGGTTTTCGAGCAATAACTCACTGTCATCTCCCTTGAATTCTTCACAGTGTTTGCTTAAGCCAGCCTGGGCGAGGTTAGTAAGTGAAAACTATCTTTGAGAAATTCACAGTATTCACTCAAGCCATCCAGCGAGCAAGAACTCACTATGAAGAACTCACATCGTTCTCTCAAGCAAGCCCTCGAGTGGGTAAAGAGCGAAAACCTTCAATGCGAAGCTGAAGAGTTCACTAGAGCTTGAGATCGAGCCTCAAGCGAAGACACTCTATAAGAATATCATGGAGTTTGCTAGAGCTTGAATCAGATTAACTCCTTTGAATCTTCTTTGCTTGAGCACAAGGAGAGCAAATTCTTGTCCTCTTGAACACTTAATCCAGAATTACATAAAAGCATTATACAACTAAATTTGGACTTCATTTGACACAAAAGTAAGCAAATTCTCAACTATGAACTAACACAAAGACAGAATCGGGTTGACTATCCTGCTCATGCACTTCTCAGCACTATTGTTAGTCATCTACCTCTAGTTCTCGTTCCGCCAAAAAAATTGCGATCTCTTTTTTTTTTAGAGGGGATACTTCAAGAGTAAGACAAATTCTCTCTTCCATAACCTTCTCAATCCCCTTGAACAATGTAGTATGCACTAAGTCAAGGTGAGTATTGTGGAAGAAACTCACAATCCATGCTATTTGAGATGGAAGGAAAGTTAAAGTGTGGTAGGTTAGACAACAATTCGGCATGCAGAAATGACTAGACTAGTGTGTGGAAGGAAAGATAAAGTGTGGTGAGTTAATCGAACTAGTACTATTACTGTCAAATATTTTGACATATTTAATTTAGAAATGAATCTTGAGAATTTAGTACCTCGGCCAATAATTACTTTCAGAAGTGATCTATATTCCTCGATAAGGTTACATGTAGATTAGTAATATGTATGTCATGAAAGTAACCTAAATAGATCCCGGTTCAATTTTTATTCTGATTTGAAGTCTAGTGACTAGCAACAATAAACTATAATCGTCGAAAGCATGCAGCATATACTTTAAAATAAGGGTTAAATACAATAATTTGCACTATCCAATATAGAGGTATTGACATTTTACACCCTATCTATTATTTTTGTTACATTGGACCCACCAACTATTTATTTCAAATACTTTGCACCCTCGATTAAAAATTTTTGTCAATATTGATAGAAATTAATTTTTTTGCCTCTAAATTCATAATTTTCTCATTGCTAAAAGAATTATAAGGACAAAATTGTTCCAATCAAATTATTTAAAATTTTAATGGGTGGTGCAAAATGTTTGAAATCAATAGTTTATGGATGTAATATGACAAAAATAGATGAAAGTGCAAAATGTCAAAGACTCCCATAGTTGGAGGATAGTGCAAAGTGTATTTATCCCTTCAAACAAAGATAAAACTTTTGTTCAATACTTGAGATTAACATAATTTGATGATACTTTAAAACAAAGATGAACTTTAATTTGTTTGGTAGTTGAGAGTAACATGATTGATCATCCTTTAATACAAAGATCAACTTTAATTTGTAAGGTAGTTGAGAGTAACATGATTTGATCATCCTTTAATACAAAGATCAACTTTAATTTGTAAGGTACTTGCCAGTAACATGATTTGATCTCGCTCCTTCCGAAATTCAGTGATATTAATTAGTTCCTAATTATTTGAGTGAATAAAACAGAGGAATAATGATTTCTTCGAAGTTATTGATGGTGTTTATCCTAGTCACCGTCATCTCCCTCAAGTAGGTATATATTCATGATTTTCTTTTCATTGAATACTCGAGGAATATGAATGGTTTCTTCCTTGTTGTTGATGGTGCTTATCCTAGTCACTGTCATCTCCCTTGAATTATTTATTAATCAAGATTTTCTTTTTGAAAAATTTTCATTCTTTCGCCAGCTAATAGGAGAAGGACGATTGTCAAGTTTATATTATAAGCTTAAGTCTCACCAACATGCAAGCAATATTATTACATGAAAGTAATTATGTACTAAACAATTTGATTACATAAAAGTAATTACGTACTAAACAATTAGTTCCATTATTATCTGGATTAGAATAAGATGAAAAGGCAAAGCAAGAAAAAGTATTTTTATATGTTAATTAAGCTGGATCCACTTCTGCGGTAGCTACTAGATCTGCTAATTCAATTACTTTCGGTCTAACGTCCAAGAAGTCCACTTGATGAGAGTCTCGACTATATATATAGGATTGCCTTCTAGCTCACTTGCACGTACTGCAAGACCACAATTAACACAACTACGTACACCCACAGAACCCTCTCCAGAGTTCCCAAACGTTTCCACCAGTTTTACAGCAATCACAACCAACCAAAGATCAATGAAGTTATTCACATCATGTTACCGTCCTCAAGGCCCCCCTGTGTCGCAGGAGGTCGAAGCCACCGTCATAGTGGCCACTAACACTACCAATGCCCTCTTGTTGTTCCCTGAGCGTTATTCCAAGCATAATAGGCTCACTGCAAGGTCCAAATCTTCGTCCAACGCCAATTTGGTTGCCACAAACACCCATGTTGCATTTTCCTTGCGTTCTTACAAGCGCAATAGGCGCGTTCCAAGGTCCAAGTTTGGATATGTGAAGCATTGCAGGCCAACGCTTTGGGTGATCTCGGAGGACGCAGCCAATTGTGAACAGGTTTCAGAAAAGACATCAAATTCCATACCTAGATCGTTGACCAAGTCTAATTGTTTAACTCATCGAGACGAGCTCAGGTACGGTAAAAGCATTGAATTGAACTTAAAATAAAAGTTATACTTAGATGTTAGTTTTTTTCTTTCGTTTCCCAACACATTGACTTAGCTACTCTAAATATATGATGGTCTTACTGAATTAATTGGTGATTTTCTTTGTTTGTTTTTTCTGAAATATTCCATACCATTGGTCTTTCCAGAAATCTCGTATTGAAAATGTAAAGTCACATATTGTTAAAGTAATATAGACAATTAAAATTAATGACTTATAAATAAAGCCTCAATGTAACATTTTGAATATAAGTGAGAAAACTGAATGCCCAATTGGGCCTTCTAACAGTGGAAGTAGATCAATGACCGTAGGGCTGTTCAGTGCCACCGGAAAATTCCGGTGGCACCGGCACCGGGTTGCCGGTACCCGGCTTCCGGGCCGGTGTCCGGTTTGAAGTTTTTAACAAAACCCGGTGCCGGTCCCGGTTCCCGGGTTACCCGGCACCGGGTTCCAAGTACCGGACACCTTTTTTGTTTTTTGTTTTTTTTTTTTTTTTTTTTTTAGCAAAACTGTGTGTTTTGCTGCGCCTTAATAGTTAGTAAAACCGATCATGTAAATTCCCCCTTTCCGCAAGTCTTTGAGCCCTTCCCCGACCGTTTGATTTTGCCCCTCCCCCCCCCCCCCGCCTGCGCCCCCCCCCCCCTGCCCCTGCCCCTCCCCTCGCCTGCGAGTCTCTCTCTCCCTCCCTCCCTCCCTCCTCTCCTTCTCCCCGACACGATGCCTGCGCCCTGGAGGATTTTGCCCGAGTGTCGTGTGTGTGCAACTGTGTATTTGTTTAGGTATGTTAAAAATCACTAATTTGTTAATTTCAATTTGTTTTATTGAAATTATTAGGATATTTGTTATTGTTGAATGTTTTTTCTATTATTTGTTGTTTTTAGGGTTTGTAATTGAATAAATTTGGGAAGTTTAAGAAAATAAGAAAAATAAATTTGTTTTTAGGGTTTTTAGGATTTGTTAATTTCAATTTGTTTTATTGAAATTATTAGGATATATATTATTGTTGAATGTTTTTCCATTATTTGTTGTTTTTAGGGTTTGTAATTGAATAAATTTGGGAAGTTTAAGAAAACAAGAAAAATAAATTTGTTTTTAGGGGTTTTTAGGATTTGTTAATTTTAATTTGTTCTATTGAAAATATTAGGACATATATTATTGTTGAATGTTTTTCCCATTATATGTTGTTTTTAGGGTTTGTAATTGAATAAATTTAGGAAGTTTAAGAAAACAAGAAAAATAAATTTGTTTTTAGGGTTTTTAGGATTTGTTAATTTTAATTTGTTCTATTGAAAATATTAGGACATATATTATTGTTGAATGTTTTTCCCATTATATGTTGTTTTTAGAGTTGTTTTTCCCATCATTGGCCCCAAAAACTGCAGAAGGTCTCATTTGTGCTCAAAATTGGATGAGATGTGATCCTATCGTGGAGGAGGAGGACATGACTTCTGATATGACAGAAGATCCACAAACTTATACGATTGACTCGGGTAATTTTATTTCTGTTTTTGTTAGTTTATTAGTTTGAATAATTTTTATTTTTATAAATTATAACTTAGTGTATTTAACTATATTGTGTAGAGTTACCTATCTTGGCGACGGAGATCGAGGAGTAGGGATTTGAAGGAGCTACCCATCTTTACGATGTTCTTACAATTACTTCTCTAAGATTATTGTTTTTTATTTTATTGGTTGAGACTTTACATTCTCATCTCGTTGTGATGTTCTCTAAGTTTATTGATTTTAGATTTTATTAGTTTGAACTTTAAATTCTTATCTTATTTTTAAGATGATGTTTAATTTTATTGATTTTGGATTTCATTAGTTTAGATTTTAATGATATGTGATTAATGGACCAAAAAAAAAAAAAAAATACATTGGACCAAGTGTGTAAAATGCTAAAAAAATGGCCTAATATGAATGTAGGATAACCGGAAACCGCCACCGCTAAGAGCCGGTTTTTGCCCTTAACGGTGTAGGTGTAGGTGGTAATTATTTAAAAACCGGTTTATCCAGTGTAGGTGCCGGTTTGGCCAAAACCGGCACCTACACCGGGGTTGAACAGCCCTAAATGACCGAACCACTTAAAATCTTGTCTCACTTATTTCAGTATAAATTTTTTTTAAGTTTAAAAATTTTTTTTCTTATATGGTATCAGAGCGGCACGATCCGTCGACATCCGGCAGAGTCCGGCAACTGTCTGGCAGAGCCGGCGACCATTCGACAACCGTCCGGCAGAGCCCGGCAACCATCAAGTAGAGTCCGGCAACCGTCGGGCAGAGCCCCGCGACCACCCGGCAGAGCCCGACAATCACCCGACAGAGTCCGGCGACCATCCGGCAAAGTCCGGCAACCATCCGGCGAATCTCCGGCACTTTTATTTTCCTTATTTTGTAATTTCCAAACTCATGGTAGGTCCACCTTGAGTTTGCGGGGAGTATTGAAAATGTAAAGTCCCACATTGCTAAAGCAATGTAGACAATTGAAACTAATGACTTATAAATAAAGTCTCAATGTAACTTTTTGAAAATAAGTGAGAAAACTGAAAGCTCAGTTGGGCCTTCCAACAGTGGAAGTAGGTCAATGACCGAACCACTTAAATCTTGTCTCACTTATCTCAGTTTAAAATTTTTTTAAGTTTAAAAATTTTATTTCTTACAATTTAATTGGTGATTTTCTTTGTTTGTTTTTTCCGGAAATATTCCATACCATTGGTCTTTCCAGAAATCTCGCGATCTTCGTTTAGGGTTTGATCAATGCAGGCGACATTTTCATTTTGTTTGTCGTCAGAATCTGAACGTGGGCTTAGCGGTACTGTACGAATTGGCTGGAAGAGAGACTTAATAAAAATACTACTTCGTTATGTAATTATTCCACAATATTAGTGTGGAGATTTCTCAACTAAGCAAATTTTTTTCGCTTCTTTCTCTGAAAGCGCTCTTGTTTTTTAAACCTCAGGACTAGAGATATAGAACAACTTTAAACGTTAGACATTCAGCCATATTCTAATCTTCAAGCAGAAGGCCCAAAATGAGTACACAATTTCCTACTGATCTATTAAACACTCAGCGGGCTTTATGCCAAATGAAGCCCGTTGGAAAAGGCGTCCGGTCTCAATGGTCCAGGCACGTCCCCTGGGGTAATAGCCCGACTTGGAAATTATTGGGCCGGCTTCTCTGTAGAAGCTACTTTGGCAATGTGATCCCTTATGGATCAGCGAATGGTTGTTTTGCCTTGAATAGGCTTGCGCCAACAAACAGGATCCCTGGATCATGATCAGGTTGTCTATCTTGCCGCTGCACTTCTTGGCAACTTTTAGCAGGGGCGTCTATGAGCATAGAACGGTTGCTCAGAAACCTCAAAATAGGAAATCTCTAAAATATAAAGTTTTTACTTTCTAGGTCCTAAATTTAAATATTTTAACATAACAAAAGAAAAGATAATTCTCAAAATATCCGTTAAAATTTTTAAAAATTCTCATTTAATGCAAAAAAAAACATAATTCAAAATTTCAAAAAAGATGACTTCCAACTTTAAAATTTAAAAAAAACACTATTGAATTTTCAATTTTAAAATTGAAAAAAAAATCATCATACTTCTAACTTTTAGCCGTTTCTTAATTTTTACTTTATCTCTAATTTTACTATTCTCTCCACCAACATTTCTTTATTTTTCTACTATTTTCGAAATACAAGTATTGTTTATAGAATATTATCAACAATACCAAAGATTAAATTGATTAACTATATTATCAATTGAAAATAATCTATTGACAAATCTTAAATACAAAACTTTGATAAATAATTTTACATCCAAGAAGAATAATTTATAATTTTAATAAATTTAATTATATTTTTAAATCTAATAAATCTCCGTCGTCTCTCATACTATGAGCATTAGCTTTGCCGCAGTCTGTTTAATGGTCTTTTGTCTCCAAATCCTCCTCTCAAGGGACATGTTTTTCAGATCTTTGAGAGTGTCGAGGAGTTTGAACTAAATGATCCGCGATGCTTCATCCTTGGACATCCTTCATCACCCACCCTATTTTGTTCCCTAAACCACAAATTCCAGAATAACTGTGATAAACGACAGAGAGAGAAACACACCATCTCGTGGATAAGCATCACCAAACACCATGTTCTTGCATCAGTGGTTTTTCTTCTTTCTTTCTTTTTTTTTTTTTTTTTTTTTATATTGGTTTTTGAGCCTTGTGGCCCAATTTCTGGTTTTGGGCCTTTAAGCTCATTTTCGGTTTATGAAACGAGTTTCGTGTTCCATTGTGGAGCTAGCCCAATAAGCTCTTACATATAAGCTATTTGTAGTTTCCCCCAGCGTATTTTGTTACTTCAACTTTTTCTTTTTCTTTTTTTCACTTTGAATACTAAGAGTAAAAAAAAAAAATAGAAATCAATAAAAAATAGCGAAACAAATTTGAAGCCTATCCATTCAAACGGAGATTTTCAGTCTGAAAATTGAAAAATCCGGTTTAAATCCAAACTAACATTTAGATAGGAGTGAATAGATGTTATCCCCTAATTAAAAATTACAATGACAATCTCAAAACACATTATAAAACTATCTAGTGTAGATAAAAACAATCAAAATTCAATAAACAAAATAAGTAGTGAAAAATTAAATCAGACTTCAATCACACAGAGAGACTAGATTTTATTGACAAAGTGGAAAACATTCAAGGCTATCTTTGCCATCTGAAATCTATTAAGAAGACCAAAATCTTACAAACTATGATTCAGACATTGCAAACCCTGTTACTAACTCAGACAATCCCAATGTAATCCAACTCGGACCCGCTCCGTGTAGTAACCACCTCAGAACCTAGAATTCTAGCAGCCAAACTCTTTCAATACTCTTTAAGGCTTTGCAACGGAAGGTTAGTTTCAAAGTGATTGAATGAGAGAAAATCTAGTTGATTTAGGTCAATAATCATTAAGGTGTTTTCTCTCTCAATAGAGATTCATAGAGTGTTCAATTCGGCCTCTTTATGATTAAGAGAAGGCTACACAAAGTATATATAAATTACCTTAAGTTTCAAGTGGAATGAGATTCTAAAAAAGTAAGATTCTTGAAAATATCCGATTCTCGCTCGAGCCAAGTATCGAGCGGCAGGCGAGTGAGAACAATCTATAAACTCATCCACATCTTTCCCTGGAGCCAGGCATTGAGCCTCAGACGAGCGATTCTAATTTGTGTGAAAATCATCAAGTTGGCTCGAGCCAACATCAAGCCAACATCAAGCCAACCTGCATGCGACTATTTGCCTTAAGCTAAAAGCAAGTCAAATTCTCCGTAACCATTTGACTTTAACACTAACCACCAACGACTTCTTAATCATCATCTCAGCTCAGAATTTGAATCATAACAAAATTACAACTCAATTGGACTTAATTTGGCACGGAATTTCACCAATGCATAAATACTAAAACAAAAAGTCAGTTGAAGAAACTCATTATTAACATTCAAATGAAAATCTAAAACCAAATTTCATCTTGTTTCTCAAACATGGCCCCAGTCACGTGTTTAACAACAATTTTTATAATTTTATTCTCAGCTTTTATGGATGTAATATCTCAATATCATCCTCGGCAATCAACGGCGAGGGATAGAGGAACACTGTTAGCATACTTAAGCATGGACCAAAAGGATGGTTAACTCAGTTTCCTCGCTAAGGGGTGGGAAAAACTCGGGATACTGAGCAGGCGATATCTGGTATGGAGTCACTGGCAAACGGAACTTGTCACTTGGAGAGGAGATTTTTGTCCCGACAAGGAAGATAACACCACCTTAAGCACTTTTACACGTTTAAGTCCCACAGTCAACCGCGCGCATTACTCCCACGCATATCAAACCACATTACTCACACACATACGCATAGAACAACAAGCACACAAACCACATGGTTTACCTGAGCCCACTTCTTGGATTTTCTAACCCAATCCACGCCCACTTCCTTCTTGGATTTCCTCTTCTTCATGTCAGTTCACCAATTTAAAAAAACATACGCAAAAATTCCAACAATTTGGGGCTCCCAGATCTTGGCCCAGAGTCTCAAGCTCAAACTCCAGTACGAACTCCTCGGGAATCGGGACCTCAAAGGCTGGGGGAAGTCCCTCCATTTTCAACTCCACTAAAATACTTCGCTCGAGTTCAGCGCCAAACCACCGCCGCTTTACCAAAAATCTCCCCGCCCCTAGGGCGTCCTGGTGCGAAAATTCCAGGTTAAAAATTTTGAGAGTTTCAAAATTTGTTAAAAAGGTATAGTTATTTTATAAGATTTGATGAAAAATAAAAAATAAAAAATAAATATTATAATAAAAAATAAATTAAAAAAAAGATTATTTTATAATTTTATAACGTGAATAAAAAATTTTGAAGGTGCAAACCACCTTATTACAGAACTCCACAAGCAACCCCGTCACAAAAATTTACAATCCCACCCTTGCCCTCAATTCCTTCCCAAAATCGAATTCTTCAAACAGGAGATTTCACGCCAATGGGCAAGAGCAGCGGCGGTTGGGCAAAATACGTGTAGAGGCTGTAGCCTAAAGGGGTTACCGAGTCAACTCATCGCTGCCTTCGATCAATTGTTGGGATTGTTTTTGGGTGAGAGCTTTCTTCTTTCCCGTGCGTGTTCGTGATCGTTTCTGAACCCTAAATTTCCCTCAAGACATTTCGAACCCTATCTTAATGAATAGTTTGATGAAAATTCAACTTTTTCTGGGCTTTGATGATACTCAATTATGGAGATCTTTGATCATAATTTTACGTAAAATAGTGCTGGACATCCCAATCTCGCAAAGCATACCTGTCCGAGTCAATAACCCGAGTCAACGCTAATTCGACGTCGTAGAAGAACCAAAGCTGAGGCTTGCCTTCTGAAGTGCCAATCCGTCACACTCTATACAAATCCCAAACAATTTTATTACCTTCACATCTTCCATGCTATGCCTCCATGGGCGATTTTGTCATTTCGAATATCCACGTCTCCACCAATAAATACGCAGACCGGGAGGGTCGAAAACGGAAAACTGAAAGAAACGGGGGAAAAAGAAGAAAGAAAATAACACGAAGGTTTTTCGTCTTTCAGACCAAGAACACAACGAGAGCGAAACACAAAGATATAACGCAGCGAGAGAGAGAGACATAAGAAAGGAAACAAGAGGGAGAACGTTTTTTTCCTCGCAAAGAATTGGAAATTTGAGCTACCTTTTGTGGCCTTTATCGATTTCTGCTGGTAAGGGTTCTCTTTACGCGCTGTTGTATTCACAGCTCCCGAGATTTTCCTCTCCGATCTGTCCAGTCAGCTCCTGAATTTTCTTGGTAAATTTCTCTCGCCTTCTCTCTGTATTCTCAATTTGCTTTCTTGCTTTTGTGGAATCCAAACCCTAGGGTTTTTGCGACAAAAGCGTGTTCAATTGAAGATTTTATGGTTGCTCGTCTTTGAGTGCCTGTCTTTGTTTTTTCAGCGAAACCCTACATTTCGTCTGTTGTATTAATGGTTTGTTTCTCTTTGCAATTTGTGGACAGTAGGGTTTTCATTGGAGAGAGGACTCGATAATCTTGAAGCGAATTGCAGCATGAGCATCGATAGCCCGGGAGGAGGGCAGAATTAGGGTTTTCGAGGTTCCAGCCGAAGAGGAATTGGGGGGATTTCCATGGGCGATGGAGGCGTCGCATGCATGTCATTGCAGCAGCATCATATGGAAAGGTTTCCCATTCCTGAGAAGACGCTTTATGGCAACGGAGGCAAGAATGGCAGTAATAGCAACAGCAATGGGTTCAATTCCAAGTCGCTCAAGTTTGCTGACACGGAACGAAAGAAGAAGATGAAGGTGAAGAAGGAGCAGCTCGCCAGGAACGGAGAGTCTGAAAAGAGTGAACTAGGATCGAATAGAGGTAGGAAGAGTAGTAAGGAAGTTGAAAATGGTGAAAGTTGTGCTGAGAAGGTGCAGAAGGATGAGGTGGAAGAGGGTGAATTGGGGACTTTGAATGGAGAGTATGTTTCTCGGAGAAGTGAGATTGAGAAGGGTGACATTGTTGAGAAATGGAGAAGAAGTGAGGTGGAGAATGGAGAGATTGTCTATGGGAAATGGAGGAAAGAGGAGGTGGAGAAGGGCGAGATAGTGCCAGAGAAGACTAGGAGAGGAGAGCCTGAGAGAGGGGAAATCGGGTCATGGAGGTGTGCAAAAGATGAGATTGAAAAGGGAGAGTTCATTCCAGATAGATGGCATAAAGGGGAGGCGCCCAGGGATGAGTACATTTATGGTAAATCGCGCAGGTACGAGTTTGGCAAGGACAAGGGGGGTAAATTTGAACATGAGCGTACACCACCTTCTGGGAAGTATTCTGGGGATGATTCTCTCCGCAGGAAAGAGTTGAATCGAAGTGGAAGCCTGCTTAGCAAAAATGCTCCCAGATGGGAGAGTGGCCAGGAGAGGAATATAAGGATCAGTTCAAAAATTGTGGACGACGAGGGTTTGTATAGGAATGAATACAGCAATGGGAAGAACCATGGGAGAGACTACTCCTCTGGTAGCCGGTTGAAGCGGTATGGCGCCGATTCCGATAGCAGTGAGCGGAAGTATTATGGAGATTATGGGGATTATGCCAGCTCAAAAAGCCGGAGGCTGTCTGATGACAGCAACCGCACTGCCCATGCAGAACATTATTCTCGCCGTTCTGTGGAGAGGTCTTACAGGAATTTGGCTTCGTCAAAAATGCCTTCATCTGACAAGTATGGATCCAGGCATTATGAATCCTCCTTGTCTTCAAGAGTAGTCTATGATAGGCATGGGCGTAGCCCTGGTCATTCTGAGCGGTCCCCACATGACAAGGCCCGGTATTATGATCATCGTGATAGGAGTCCTGTACGTCGAGATAGATCACCACATGGTCGTGAAAAATCTCCATACAGTCGTGAAAGATCCCCGTATACTCGTGAGAGATCTCCATACGGTCGAGAAAGGTCCCCATATGATCGGAATCGTCACTATGATCATAGAAATCGAACTCCTACTCATGCAGAGCGGTCCCCACATGATCGAGCTCGAAACCATGATCGCAGGGATAGGACCCCCAGTTATTCGGAGCGTTCCCCACTTGATCGGGGTAGGCCTAGCAGTCACCGGGAAGCAATTCGTAAAGGGGGAACGAGCGAAAAGCGTAACCCTCAGCTTGGTGGTAAAGGGCAAGAAGATAAGCTCACCCAGAAGGATTCCAACGTAAGAGACTCACATTATTCATCTAAAGAGTCTCAAGATAGAAGCAGTGTTGATAATGCTAATGGCTCTCTCGAGAAAAAAGCCGACTGTGAGCTGCGCAAAGAAGAGCAGTCTCAGAGTCCAATCATTAAATGCAAAGAACCTTCCCAGATCAATGAGACTCTTGCTGAAGAGCTGCCATCTATGGAAGAAGATATGGATATATGTGACACTCCACCACATGTTCCTTTTGTGGCTGATTCGTCCACAGGGAAATGGTTCTACCTCGATTATTTTGGCGCGGAGTGTGGGCCATCTAAATTGCGCGATCTTAAAACACTTGTGGAAGAAGGGGCTTTAATGACAGATCACCTGATCAAGCACTTAGATAGTGATAGGTGGGTAACCGTTGAAAATGCAACTTCTCCATTGGTGACTGTGAATTTCCCTTTCATTGTATCAGACACCATAACTCAGCTGGTAAAGCCTCCAGAAGCTCCTGGTAATCTTTTGGCTGATAATGGTGAGGCTAGGCAGTCTCGTCCTCTAAGTGGTGAGGAAATATCCACTACTTTGTCGAAGTCAGTGGTTTGCACAGATGACAGTGCTGCTGTCCTTGAACCTTTAGAAGACCTACACATTGAAGAAAGGGTAGGGGCTCTGTTAGATGGCTTTCCTGTTATTCCTGGCAAGGAGCTTGAGTCTGTTGCAGGTATTAGTTTCTCTGTTAATAAGTTTCCCTTAATTAGCACTAACTATTTTTCACAAGGATCGGGTTGTATTCCTCTCTCTATTTTTCTTTTGCTGAAATTTTCGTACTTCACATGTTTGTGGACCTTTATATTCTTGCAGAAGCTCTGCGAACGAAGTTCGAACGTGCTGAATGGAAGGGATCTGAAAATTCTGAAGGTAGACTATTGGTGGCTTGCTTATTTGTGGTGACAGTCGTTCAGGGAATACTTTTATGTGTTGTTTCTTTCTCTCTCTCTCTCTCTCACAAACACCCTCCCCCCCCCCCCCCCCACCAAAAAAAAAAAAAAAAAAAATTTCTAAAGGCTTTGACTGGATACGTGGTAATAAAGACATATGAATATACATGAGAACATGCTGTTTGTTTAAGTTATATTCAACGAAAAAGGGGGAGGGGTTCAACAAGCTTTTGGTTGTGGTATTAAGGATTTTTCTTTTCTAGTAATTTGTGGCATATGATGTAAAAAGTTAGTGGAAAAGGGGTATGTTTTCCACATAGCTAAGTTAACCTAGGTGGCTTTGTATGGATAATATGTAATATATTGGATAATATAATTTAGTCGCTGGTGCATGCAGTTCCTTTTTTCTTCTATCAACTGATTTTGAAGTCTTCTATTATAGGGATAACTATCAGGCAGGCACTTCCAGGAATTAAGTACTTGTTTCCATTGCTGAAAGCTTCTCTGAAGATGTTTTGAAACTGCATTAAAATACACATAGTGAACTTAATCCTGCATTTAATGACATGAATCTCATGAGAAGAAAATTTATTCCTGCCACCTACAGGTTTTAATTGGGATCAAGCTCACTGCATCGAAGCTTTTAATGTGAATGCTGAGGAATTATCTAAAATTTCTGATCTCAAATCAAAAGAAGCTTCGGAATCCAGCTTAATTGCAACCACTGACAGGGATTCTGGTTTTGCCAGTGGAGAATCTGTTGACTGGTTTTCTGGCCGATGGTCATGCAAGGGTGGCGACTGGAAGAGGAGTGATGATGCTGCACAAGATAGATCTTTCAGAAAGAAGATTGTTCTTAATGACAGTTTCCCATTATGCCAGATGGCAAAGTCTGGGTATGAAGACCCTCGGTGGCATCAGAAAGATGACTTGTATTATCCTTCTCATAGCAGGAGGCTTGATCTCCCTCCTTGGGCTTTTTCTTTATCAGATGAGAGGAATGATTCCGGTGGTGTAAGCAGGTCAATACAAAGCAAGCCTGCTATCATAAGGGGAGTGAAAGGAACAATGCTTCCAGTGGTCAGGATAAATGCATGTGTTGTTAAGGACCACGGTTCATTTGTTTCTGATACCCGCACAAAAGTCCGGGGAAAGGAGAGATATTCTTCAAGGTCTTCTCGGCAGTACTCTTCAAGTAGTGATGGCAAGAGATCATCGACTGAATGTGATTCTCAATCAAGAAGTGTTAACGATCAAGGCTCACAAGACTCGTGGAAATTAATGGGATCCATCAACACTCCAAAAGACCGGCTTTGCATGGTCGATGACTTGCAATTGCATTTGGGTGATTGGTACTACCTTGATGGTGCTGGGCATGAACAAGGGCCTTCAACATTTTCACAGCTACAGGCCTTAGTAGATCAAGATATTATTCAAAAAAATATCAGTGCTTTCAGAAAATGTGATAAAATTTGGGTTCCAGTTACCTCTGCTAGAGAGACCTCTGAGGCCAGTGTCAAAAGCGAACAGGAAAAAAATTCTGCAACTGGTGATTCTTTAAGACCTGTTTCACAGTCTCGAGGTGCTGCTCTTGGTGATTTTAAAGCTAAACGAACTTTATCTCACGACCTGCATCCTCAGTTCATTGGTTATATGCGTGGGAAGCTACATGAATTGGTAATGAAATCATATAAGAGCCGTGAGTTTGCTGCAGCCATAAATGAAGTCTTAGATCCATGGATCAATGCTAAACAGCCAAAGAAGGAGATGGAGAAGCACATATATCGCAAATCAGGTATGGGTTGGTGCTTAAATTTACAGTGGTATCCTGGATTGGTTTTTTCCAAAACCCGGAGTAATTTTTTCCAATACGAGGTATGAGAGATCTTTTATTTTCTTCTTCTTCATCAAATCAACCTGCTATTTGTTCTTCAGCTAGGATATGACCTTAGTCAAAGTTCATACTTCTCCTCCTCTGGCTCTCTCTTTCATCATTTTGTGGCAACTGAACTTACACCAATTCATTCCTGACTGTGTTGGTGTCATGGTTTTAACAAGTCTCATACTCATGATGCCATATTGTGAATCTTTGTTATGCACTCACCTATTGGTCTATCTTTTAAGCCTGGTCATCAATCTGCCCTAGCTTATAATTCCTTCAATAAAATGCATACCTGGCCCCGTTGGTTTATTTTGTTTTTCTGGTGTGCGTGTGTGTTTCCTAGAAGTTTTCAAGCCTTTAATGCGGGTTTTTTGGATTTAATCTTGGTCCTTCTAATTGTTTTGGTGAATATAATCTGTTGTATATTTTGGGCGTGGTTGGTTAATAACAGAAAGTGATGCACGTGCTGCCAAGAGAGCCCGGCTGCTGGGTGATGAGATTGAAGAGGACTATGAAACGGATGAGGACTTGCAGACAGTTCAAAAGGATGAAACCACGTTTGATGATCTTTGTGGTGATGCTACTTTTTTCAGAGAGGAGAATGCTAATGTAGGAATTGAAAGGGATGACTGGGGTTTATTGGATGGCCATGTGTTGGCTCGGGTTCTTCATTTTCTTAGATCAGACATCAGATCCCTTGTCTTCGTTTCCTTGACTTGTAAACACTGGAGAGCTGTGGTCAGCTTTTACAAAGACGTATCAAGACAGATTGACCTGTCATCTTTGGGTCCTAACTGCACTGACTCCATATTCCTGAAAATCATGGTAAATTTTACATTTCTTTTGTATTCTGGAAATTTGCAATTTTGTCTCTTTTTGCCAGGCCTAATGTAATTGTTTGCTTACAGAATGGGTACAGGGAAGAAAAGATAAATTCGATGGTTCTAAAGGGGTGCATAAACATTTCCTCTTGCATGCTTGAAGAAATTCTTCATTCGTTTCCTTATATCTCTTCCATAGATGTCAGAGGTTGCAGCCAGTTTGACGAGTTGGCTCTCAGATTTGCCAACATGAACTGGGTCAAGAGCCGAACTTCACATGCTACAAATTTCTTTGAGGAATCACAGTCTAAAATAAGGAGTCTTAAGCAGATTACTGAGAGAGCTTCATCTGTTTCCAAAAAGGGTGTGGGGGGTGATATGGATGATTTTGGTGAACTAAAGGACTATTTCGATAGTGTGGATAAAAGAGACTCAGCGAATCAGTTATTCCGTCGAAGCGTATACAAACGGTCAAAACTCTTTGATGCCAGAAGGTCCTCATCCATTCTATCTAAGGATGCCCGTTTGAGGCGGTGGTCCATCAAGAAATCCGACAATAGTTATAAGAGAATGGAGGAATTCCTTCTTTCTGGTCTCAAAGAAGTCATGAAGGAGAATAAATTTGATTTCTTTGTGCCCAAGGTATAGCAAGTAATTTGTTTTGCATGTTGCCTTGTTAATTAACGTCTGCTATGGCATGTGTATAAGTCATTTCTTGTTGTTTCCCTGTTGATCAGGTTGCGGAAATTGAAGATAGAATGAAAAAGGGTTATTACATTGGCCATGGATTGAGCTCTGTCAAGGAGATATCAGGCGAATGTGCAGAGATGCAATAAGTAAGTTGTTTGGAGCCCTCATTTGGTGCTCGGTAATAAGATCATAAAGTTTTTTTTAACAATGGGTTAGCAGCTCTGTAGGTCGAAATCTAATGGGTTAACCAATCATTGGTTAACCATTTAGGATTCTTTTTCTCTCCTGTTGTCTCCAATAATACATTGGGAACAAAGTTTTTTAAGGTGGTCATGCCTCTGGGTGTTGCGGACTGTATTTAGGTGCATTTCTTCATCTAGATTGGGCAACATAAAATCCTTGCAATCTGCCGTGTTTTTGTGGTCATTAGGTTCTAATAAGTTGATGTACTTGTGTGTTCATTTTCTAAATGTGCTGGTGCAGTCATGCAACAATTTTGTTTCTTTTGTTTTTGTTTTTTTCTTTGGGGCTTGATATTTATGCCTATTTTCGTTTAACAGAGCAAAGAATCGGAGTGATGCTGAAGACATGAATCACATTATTACGCGATTTATTCGACTTGCAGCACGTTTGGAAGACAGTTTGAAGTCGTCATACGAAAGAGATGAGATGATGAAGTCTTGGGAAGATGATTCACCAGCTGCATCAAAGTATAAGAAAAGGCTCAATAAATCTTTGGCTGAAAGGAAATACATGAATAGGAGTAATGGCTCTTTGTTCTCGAATGGTGGTTTGGATTATGTATCCGACCGAGAAATCAGAAGGCGTTTATCCAGATTGAATAAAAAATCTATGGACTCGGACAGTGAAACATCTGATGACGTTGACAGGTCTTCTGAAGATCGCAAGAGTGATAGTGAGAGTACAGCCTCAGATACAGAAAGTGACTTGGATATCCGGTCAGAAGCTCGCACTGCAGAGCCAAGAGGAGATGGACACTTTGCGCCAAATGACGGTTTAGATTCTATTGATGATCGTGAATGGGGTGCTCGCATGACAAAGGCAAGCCTGGTTCCTCCTGTTACGAGAAAATATGAAGTCATTGATCAATATGTTATTGTTGCTGATGAGGAGGATGTGCACCAGAAGATGCGAGTATCTTTACCAGAGGACTATGCTGAGAAGCTCCATGCACAGAAAAGTGGCAGTGAGGAGTCTGATATGGAACTTCCTGAAGTCAAGGACTACAAACCTAGAAAACAGCTTGGAGTTGAGGTTTTAGAGCAAGAGGTTTATGGTATCGATCCCTATACTCACAATCTTTTGCTTGATTCCATGCCAGAAGACTTGGATTGGCCTCTACTTGAGAAGCATTTGTTTATCGAAGATGTGCTCCTTCGAACATTGAATAGGCAAGTTAGGCACTTCACTGGGACTGGAAACACACCTATGATGTATCCTTTGCAACCTGTTATTGAAGAAATTGAAAAGGCTGCTGAGGAGAACTGTGATAAACGAACTGTGAAGATGTGTCAGGGCATTTTGAAGGCTATAGATAGTCGTCCTGATGACAAATACGTTGCTTACAGAAAGGTATACATACATCATGGTCTTACTGCACGAGTTTAGGACTATCAGTTTGCGCTCTTTTGAAGATACTACTTCCTGGACTGATCTTGGACTATTTTGATGTGATTCTCATGTTCTCCATTTTATTCTGGGTTGTGTTATCAGGGGCTTGGTGTTGTTTGCAACAATGAAGAAGGTTTTGGAGAAGAAGATTTTGTTGTGGAGTTTTTGGGGGAGGTAGGGCCAATATTCCTTGTCATAAAAGAGTTCCTTAAAAGGTTTTATGATATTGAACCCCTCTACCCCTCTCCTGGGGGCACCTATACAGTTTGCCCCATACTTAAAAATTATTTTTTGTAGGTTTATCCTGTTTGGAAATGGTTTGAGAAGCAAGATGGCATTCGATCTTTACAGAAAAATAGTAAAGATCCAGCTCCAGAATTTTACAACATCTATCTTGAAAGGCCAAAGGTTTCCATCACTTCAACACTCTGCTGTACCCTTGTTATGCTTGTCCATCAATCCTGGCTTTGGTGGACATTTTCATCTAATCATAAATTATAACCTGGCAGGGTGATGCTGACGGGTATGATTTAGTTGTTGTTGATGCTATGCATAAGGCGAACTATGCAAGTCGAATATGTCACTCGTGTCGACCTAATTGTGAAGCTAAGTGAGTCTTGCTATCTTACTCTTCTTACCGTTTGTAATCTATCTGCAGAGTTGTAAAACACTTCATAATGTTGACTGTACAGTGTGAATGACTTGGCTACTTATGAAGGTGCCTAAGACATATTTGAGAATTTAGTATCGAGTGTCATAAAAAGTTATAAAGTGTATCATACCTACCTACTTTTGTTGGCACTGAAAAATCTGACATGGGAGTCAAGTTTCTAATCTCAAGGTTGCTATATGATAAGGGTCCATGTAGTGTCACTGTTCATTTAGTCGATTGAGTTTCTTCAATTGGAGTTTTTGCAAGATCCAATGTTGAAAACTAGTTTATCTTTTCACATATACATCAGCAAATTCTGTCCTGAAGAGCCAGCCATGAATTTCAGCTTTGACCAACTCTGGAAACTTCATACTTATATCACATTATAGATTCCAATTTGATTTACCTTAGACTGACTACTCCAAGAGCACTAAACCATTGTCAGGACAAATCGTTGGGTAATCTACCCAACTTTAGTGGAATAAGCAACCCCAACCCAACCCCAACACAGAACATGGTTTTAGAGGGTGGAATAAGAAGTTGGAAAGGAGTTGCCAATACTAGATTACCCAAAAAAAAAAAAGGTAAAAGAAACTTTTATCCCTGATTTAGCGTGTGTTTGATTGTTAAAATTTTGGGAAGGTTAAAATTTTAAAGTATTGGATTTGGTGAAAAAGTGAAGAGAGAGATGATTTTTAATATTTATTATAGTGAAAAGTAATGATTGATGGGGAGAGAGAGATTATATTGTAATTTTTTATTGTGTTAAAATTTTAGGAAGTGTAAAATTTTACACTTCAAACTCACTCTTAGTAGTTGGTCTATTCTTAGCCTAGTTAAACTCCCTCTTGTTGTACCTGATATCCTTAAAGAGGTTCTGCCTGTTGGAAATACTCTTTAATGGAACTTTAGCCTTAGCTGGTCGTCACCTAGAAACCACAAGTTTCATGTGGTGGGCCAAGAGTTTTACGCGTGTCAATTTATCTGGTAAATTCGTGGGAGCTCATGTAGCCCATGCCAGATTAATTGTATTCTGAGCAGAGCAATGAACCCAGTTGAAGTGGCTCATTTGTACCAGAAAAGCCCTCTGTATGGATAAGGACTAATTTTACTCCACCTACCTACTCTTTTTGGTTGAAAAGTCAAATTCTGAATGTCTGTTTGTAAAAGTGTGCTGCTTTTGTTCCTGTTACTTCTTGCAATTCTTTTAGATGACAACGATGACTCTTTTTAAAGTGGGGGAGACTATTGTTTGAGTTTATATGGTTCATAGGTCCTCTGCCTTTTGTAAATAGGTCTATCACAACAAATTGGACCACTTTCTCACCTTTTTGTCCTCTATCTGGATATTTTGACCATTCCTGAATGTTTTGAACATTAGTCAGCCATTCTCTGTGTTTCAATATTATGGTTGGTTTGAATAATGGATTTTGGAAATGCACCTGCTTTTGATCATTATAATTGTATTGTTGTATGCAGAGTAACTGCTGTAGGTGGTCATTACCAGATTGGAATCTATAGTGTACGGAAAATTCAATATGGAGAGGAGATTACATTTGATTATAATTCTGTTACAGAGGTGTGTCTTATTCCTTTGTTGGCTATACTGTACTCTGTGGAGAATAATTTATATACTTTCTGTTGGCCTTGTGTCAATTGTGGATAACACTGTACCCATTTCCTATTAACTTATTCATTTCTGTCCATTTTGCTAGAGTAAAGAAGAATATGAAGTGTCAGTTTGTTTGTGTGGTAGCCAAGTTTGTCGGGGCAGCTACTTGAATCTGACAGGTGAAGGGGCTTTTCAGAAGGTACAGGCTTTAAGGCAATTTCCTGACTGCTGATATTTAGAGGAAAATGAAAAAGAAAAAGAAACTCCTTTACAAGTCTGATAGACTTCAGGGGCTGATAAGTAGTGTTAACTGAGTGTTCCTTCTCATGTTGGATTAGCATTGTGACGAGGCTTCTCCTGTTGGATAAGCATTATGACTAGGATTTTCTCTGGTCAGCTAGAAGGCCAGCCTGACTGGGATTCTGAATTTTTATTTTTTTGTTCGGGATTCTGATTTCCTGACTCATGATAATCATTAATTTTTTCTTGCTGAGGTCGTCGTAGCCAGTGGAATCTTATTGGTCTTTTTCTACCTTAAGTCTCAAAATTGTCTAAATTTCTGTCAAGTAATTTATGACGTTTGTCCATCAGGTACTGGAGGAGTGTCATGGAATTCTGGACCAGCATCAATTAATGCTGGAAGCTTGCGAATTAAATTCAGTATCTGAAGAGGATTATCTTGAATTGGGGAGGGCTGGTTTAGGCAGTTGTTTGCTTGGTGGGCTGCCTGATTGGGTGGTAGCCTATTCGGCTCGCCTGGTATGTTCCTTTGCTCGTACCTGATTTCTGTTCTGGGATTAGCCTTTCTTGCTAAGCTCTTGTTTTTGTTTTCCTTACTCTCTTGTAATTAGTTGTTTTTTTTTCCTGACATTTTTCTTTTGGATGAAGGTGAGGTTCATAAATTTTGAAAGAACGAAGCTACCTGCAGAGATTCTAAGGCATAATTTGGAGGAAAAGCGGAAGTATTTTTCAGAAATTTGTCTTGAAGTTGAGAAGAGTGATGCTGAAGTTCAGGTTTGTTCTTGACTTCCCTAGTCTCTCGTCATTAGTGTGTGCAGCTGTGCATGTTTGCATGTGTTTAGTCAGGCTTGCGGTTGCCTTTGGGTACTCACATCTTTCTCCTTGAGGCAGGCTGAGGGTGTATACAATCAAAGGCTTCAGAATTTGGCAGTTACTCTTGACAAGGTGACTACCTTCTCTAATTTTGTTTAAAGAAAAAGATTGTCGAGCCACATGAAAGATCAATCAAAGATGGCTTTGCTGCAGTGATTCTCTGAACCAGAAAATCATTCAATAAGATGATTTGGTCCTTTTAGTTTGGGGTCTATACTCATGAATCCTAGGTCAAAGTCGTGAAACTAAAACCTTTCTATCCTACAATTACTGTGCATTTTCTAAGCTCATCTCTTTCTTTGTTCCTTCACTCCTCTTTCACTCATGTAAAACCCTGTACCTAATTAGTAAAACCGTGTACCTAATTACCATACCACAGCTGCTTACGATGTTCTGGTTGCCTAGATTGCTAAGATATTGATTTGTTGAATATATTTACAGGTGAGGTATGTTATGAGATGCGTTTTTGGTGACCCGAAGAAAGCACCACCTCCTATAGAGAAGCTGAGTCCTGAAGCAGTTGTTTCCTTTATCTGGAAAGGAGAGGGTTCATTTGTTGAGGAGCTACTCCAATGCATGGCTCCTCATGTGGAAGAAGGCACATTAAATGATCTCAAGTCCAAGATTCAAGCTCATGATCCATCAGGTTCTGATGAGATTCAGAGCGAACTTCAGAGATCTTTATTGTGGTGAGCAGTGACACTTCTTCGGTCCTGTTTCCTGTGTGTTTCAAACTATGATGATTTATGTACTAAAATATGTAATCTTGTGGGGCGTTTTTTGATTTAAAGGTTGAGGGATGAGGTCCGAAGTCTTCCATGTACCTACAAGTCTCGGCATGATGCCACAGCTGACTTGATCCATCTTTATGCATACACAAAGTGCTTCTTCAGAATACGGGTATCACTTGCGACATCAGAAACTCCTGGAATCTCTCTGTTGACACTACCATTTGTAGTTCCTTTCATCTAAATCAAATTTTCATTCCGAAATGCAGGAATATAAAGCTGTGACTTCTCCACCAGTTCACATCAGTCCACTTGACTTGGGTCCTAAATACGTTGATAAAATGGGGGCAGGTTTCGAGGAGTATTGCAAGACCTATGGTGAGAATTATTGTTTAGGGCAGCTAATTTTTTGGTATAACCAGTCCAATGCAGAGCCAGATTGTAGCCTGGCAAGAGCAAGTAGGGGTTCCTTGTTGTTACCCGAGGTTGGTTCCTTCTATGCTAAGGTTCAGAAACCATCAAGGCATCGTGTGTATGGCCCGAGGACTGTGAGATTTATGCTGACAAGAATGGTGAGTTCATTTGTGTTGTTTAATTAATTGGGTTCTTTTAGTTACAAGACGTATGACCTTAACCTATTCTGACCTGTTCCATCCACAACACTGAATGAGCAATACTACCTGTCTGCATGTTTTTGTTCTAAGCATCAAGATGAATTTGGCCTCCTTTGGGATCTTAGGAGGATAGTCGATAGTAGCAGAATACCTGATTAGAAAGAGCTCACTCAGGAATTGAAATTATTGGGTGGTTTTGCTTGTGTCATAAGGTCTCTTCTAGACTTGAAGTTTTAGTTGAACGTTGTTGCTTATAACAATATAATACATGAAAATTTACTGCGTGTAACAACTAAGTAACTATGTTGGTTTCATATGTGCCAGTGAGTGTACTATACTTGTGCTTCTCTCAGGTTGCTTTTATTTTCGTTTGGTTGTTTATCTATAATCCTATGAATTCCAGGAGAAGCAACCCCAGAGACCATGGCCCAAGGACCGAATATGGTCATTCAAGAGCTCTGCAAAAGTTTTTGGCAGCCCGATGTTCGATTCTGTTCTAAGTAACACTCCACTAGACCGGGAGATGGTGCATTGGCTGAAGCACAGACCTGCCATATTTCAGGCCATGTGGGATCGGTGAACGATTGCAGGGATTGGGGAACCAGCCAGCATCATTTGCCACGCTTCTTTAGTTGTTTTGGAATGATTTTTCAATTTTAGTTTACAGCTGCCCCTTTTAATTTGGGAGTTGGTAATCATTCCGAAGCATCATTCATTTTGTACTGCCTTTGCTCCTCATTCTTGTGTACAGTTTTTCTTCACGTTTGTAATTTGTAATTCATCCTACCAGTATGTAGCATTGTTTTTCTCTCTTAAGTTATGAAAAAATGAAAGGGGAAAAAAGTCGTAGGCATTTGCTTAATTAATGTCTCCTATTTCTAAATTAGCTCATGCGTTTCTTTCTTGTCAGAGAAAGGCTTGTAATTTTCACAGAACAAGACGAATGAGCTCTGATGAGATGTGGTGGCGCCCATCTGCTATATCTTACATTCTCACGTCTTGTTCACAGGTTAGGAACATACTTTGACACTTACCTTTTACTTCTAAATTTGCATATGCTTGTCAGACCTATTAGACATAAGCAAGATGGAAAGAGCCGGTCGCTTGTTTGGACTTTGATGACCAGAAGCTAATTGGGCAGATCCAGAATGAATATATGTTGTAACCAGACCTTTATTACGATTCGCTTCGGTTGTAATTGTCTTATTTTCTACACTTCATTCATAATGGGAAGCGGTGATTTGAGTTTGTTATTCATGTTTTCTCGTTGTCATAGTTGCAGTACAAGATGAGTCTTGAAATTGTTCGGGGAAGGGCAATATGTCAAGCCTAAAGGATGCTTGTAATTTATATTGGAAACTTGTTTTTCTATTGATTGGCCTAAATGAAAGGCTCTCTTTTAGCAGCTGTTGAATTGAATTTTCTTCCTAGCAGATTTCATTTGGTGGCCGTATATGTGATGATAGTTTCTGAATACAGTGTTGCACTTATTGTTTATTGTATGATTCATCAAATGTAATTTCTTGCTAAGCAAGGGTACAATAGATGACATTCTGAGCCTAGGAGCAGCATACTTATAGGGGCATTGAAAAGAGCATACTGGGGAAATACTTCAGAAGTCCATCTCCGTGTAACTTGCAAACTGAAGAATGGATGGAGTTTTCTCCCCTCCTAGGACTGATTGCTACTTTCTCTTTCAATTAATTAACAAGTATTTGGTGTGTGAGTTGGCGTTACATTCACATTTGGGCCCTCTTGATTTGTGGATTTTCATTCTCCCATTTTCTTTAAAAATTATCTTTTTATTGGACAATGAAAAAAAAAAAAACGCCTGTTGGTATGGAGTCGACCCCATGGATCTAATGCAGAAGAAATATTCCCTTCTTTTTTTTTCTTTTTTCTTTTTTACCCTATTGGTGACTGATTAATGTTGTGAGGACTCTGCTCAGAGTTACCTATACTAAACATATTTGAGGACCATGCATCCATTAAGAGAGCGACTGGATGATGCAGAAAAATGCTTTTAAGTGACTACTTAATATCAAAACAGCATTTGCTCAGAAGAAGGCAAGCGATTTTTGTCTTTTCGGATCCTCGACAAATAATTACCTGTGTGGTGTTACCCAGTCGGCACGTGCAAATACACGCCCCAACATTCTCTGTCGCCTATGTACCGCATCCCTAAAGTACCCACCACATTCTTCCATTTAAATCCAGATCATAATGGTAAAATCGTCATGTGGGAATCCTCTTGTCCGTTTCACCCTCAACCAAGGAGCAGTAATTGCCGCCTAAAAAACAAGAAAAAGATCAGTAATTGCCGCAGCTTTCGTTAAAACCTTATCCGGGCCCCGACAAAACCAGCCGTACCCCAATGATTCCCACCACGAGCGAAGCACGCGCCCTGAGCCCCCTCCAACCTCATCCATCCGATCAACGCTCACCAGCATCGAACCGCCCGAACCAAAAAACAAAAAGAAAAACTAGGAAAAAGGCTCGGAAATTCGAATCCCCAAAACCGTCGCCGCTTGAGGACCTGAATCGAAAACGGAAGCAAAGAAGCAGACAAAAGGTCGAAAAAGCAGGTGTACAGCCTCCATAACCTACACCTGTCTGTCGCGTACCCCCTAAGTACGGACCCCAATCATCCTCAACATCCCAGCCGCCCAACCTCTGCACCTATTCCCTCACTCCACGTGTCCCTTCTTCTCGTAACCTCCACGAGACAGATGGACACAGAGCGCCTCAGACGATATAAATACGGTCACCACCTTTCTCTCACTCAGTCTCGCTCTCGCTCTCGCTCTCCCAGAAACTGTGTGTGAGAGAAAATGGGGAGGGATTCTGATACAAGTTTCGCAGGACGCGAGAGCTCCGAAGAGGTTAGCTTCAATGCGATGTTCTCCGGCGTCAGCCTCCAGTCGATTCTGACTGAGGAAACCCCAATGCCTTTGTACGGTGACTCCTCACTCGAAGATTCTCCTATTGGTTTCCCGGTGAACTCCTCGACGACGACACCGTCGTTCTCCTTCAGCTTCTTCAACGATAATTTTCTGGCTCTGAACCGCGACCAACTTGGTCGGGATTTGGACGATGACAACCACCGACTCGGACCGCTCAAATTCAAAGAGTTCTCTGAGAACAATGAGCTCAAGCTGAAGCTCCCAAAAATAGAATCATTTCAGTACGACGAGTTGGCCGGGTCGACGCAGACTCAGCCATTCAATCTCTTAACCAGCTCAATCTCTGATATCAAACATTCGTCACCCTTCTCCCACTTACCTCCCCTACACTCCCTCGGGCACTTCCACCATCAAGAGCACGCCGAAGCGCAAGTATTTCCTTATGTGCCACCATCTAAACGCATCCGACTTGACTCAGTGACCAGCAATCCCGAAACCCTAGAGTCAATAGTCGAGAGCTGCTGCCGTTACCACCTTAACGTCCCCAAACTCAAGCGTCCGGCGGTCCTCTCGTCCTGTCAGGCAGTTATGCCACAGAGCAAGCTGGCGAGGCGGAGGCGTCAGAAGCTGAGTGAGAAAACGCAGAGCTTGCGGAAGCTGATGCCATGGGACACCAAGATGGACATGGCCACCATGCTAGAGGAGGCCCACAAGTACGTCAGATTCCTCCAGGCCCAACTTATAGCACTCGAGACCATGCCCTCCGACACCTCCTCCTCCTTTTCAGCCATCACCGCTGGCCAGAACTTCTACGACGGCGTGTTCGGGGGCCTGGGGAATTTGAACCGGAACCAGATTCTCCAGGTGCTGGTGAACTCCCCCGTGGCCCAGACCATGCTCTACTCCAAAGGTTGCTGCGTGTTCTCCGTGGAGCAGCTTGGTTTGCTAAGGAAGATCGCGGAGGGGAAGGCTCTTTCCCAGCATCAGCAACAGAATGCGGTGTTCGATACTGATCCTTCTACTTATAGTTCCAGAGTTTGCTTCAGTCCCTGATTAGCTTGAGAGCCCAATATACCTTTGTCCCCCTTCTGTCACGTGTTCCGCACTCTCTGTCACCATGCTTATCAGGGGTTATTAACAGTTTCAGGCGTTTAATTTGCCCCTTTCGTTTTCTTTTCGGCCTTCTGGTTTTTTGGGGGGTTTCTATTTTCTCTGTTTGGAGAGAAAAAGACAGAACAAGAAACCGATATAGCTAAAAGTAAGTATAGGAATTCGAAGAGGTTACGGGTAGTAGTAACAGTGATATTATATGTTAGTGCTTTGTTGTTGAATTTTGTGTCGAGGAGAAAGACATCGTTAAGCCCCTTTGTGTTTAGCATTTTCCCTTTGTTTTGGCCGATTGGTTGGGAATGTTTGTAGGTGATGTTCTTTTGTTGCGCGAAGAATTAGATACAACAGTATTCGTCTGCCATATTCGTGAAGTATGTAGGATGATCCCCCTGCTTTTGGTGTTGCTAGGCTACTGCCCCTCCTTCTAAGATATTGTTCTGTGCAAAGGCCGTGCGGACTTGCTGAATAGGCGTATACACACTAGCTATTCATTGTCTCTCTTACATCAATGGTGTCCCACTGGCCCACTGTCCTTTGCTAATTTCGTACCCTCTCTCTCTCTCTCTGATCCGGCCATGTCAGGTGAATTCTGTCGTTTAGAAGATGATTCCAAAAAGGCATTGTTAAAAAAAAATGCATTTTTCCTTTATAGATTTGTTTATATGGATAGTGACTCAGTACAACAATGTTTCATGCATGTATGTCAAGGGTAGAGGTTTTTCTTTGTCTCTACACTTATTCGTACGTAGAGTATTATAAGTCATTAATGGTCATATAGTTTTATTTATAATTAAGGATTTCTTCTTATTTTATTCCATTTATGCTGACAAGATGTTGAAAATGTTTTTGTATATATACCTAATTAATCGGCAAATATGTAGTATTCCTCCCCACACAAACCAATGAATAGGCGTATACACACTAGCTATTCATTTTGGTGTAAGCATTTTATAAACCATATGCCATAACCATCAGCTGCATACATTGTACTGCACCCTGATACGAGGTGAACTCTTCAGCCACTCTACCTACGAGGGCTCCCAAAAAAACAAGCCCCATTTGCAAACTTACGCCCATGTGACCAACTGATATACTTCCTCAAGAAAACTCTAGACGTGCTAGGTCACCAACTGATATACTTCTTCAAGAAAACTCTAGACGAAGGTGCACATAACTTTCGGAGCTTAATCTTAAGGGGTTGGTCTGGGTGATCAAGATTTGAGTCCTATTTACTCCCTTTGAGATCTTAAGTTTGAATCTTTTTAAGTGCAAACAATTTTTTAGGATTACTACCTCGTCAGAAAGTCAGATTGACCTAACTTGTGACTTGGGAGATTTCACTTTGGCTCGAGGTTGGGTTTCTCCACGTTACCCAAAAAGAGAGAGAGAGAGAGTTTTATCTTTTGAGGCTTTTTATACTAACTTTTCTTACTAGCTGATCAGATAGACCACTTTTTCCCTTTAACCAAGCCAGTTCTACCAAAGTGCCAGCCTGACCCTAGTCAATGGTAATAACATATAAAGAAATAAGGCACATGGATAAGAAACCCCTTCTCTCAACCTGCTAAGAATTAGTTATTTTTTGCGACCGTCACTCTCAGCTCGCATGCAAAAACAGGGCAGAAAACACGGGCACGACATTGGGGCCCAGTTTGAAGACTTGGTGTTTAATTATTGCAGAAACACTACACACAGAGCCCAAGTGTGTTGATTTTACTGCCAACCTCATTCTTCCTCGTACCATTCTTACCGTAACATAGTTTTATTGCGAATTAATGCTACTCGACTTTGGGGGATAAAGGCCATTATAGATAATTATAGATTGGACCCAATGTCCAGAAATGGGCCCGAAGTCCCAAAACCCTAAATTGAGCCCAAAGGCCCAATCATAAACCGAAGGCCGCCGTAGAGGGTGGTGTCTTTTGATAGAGGAAAGGATGTCAATGAGAGCACCTCAATTCCGATTTCCTTGCAAGACCTCCATGTCAGCGCCCACATAAAAGGAACTCCGTTTTTTAGGTTCTTGTTTGGCTTAAGTTGGATTGTAAAATAAATCAACTAAACCTTGGAATGTCAAAAGTCGATACAGCTCGAAACAGAGTGCTCACTTAACTGGCCCAAATTATCTGGGATTATTGATCTGCAAATGTATCGTGAAAGTCAAAGAAAACGATGACTTCACACCGATTTATCTGGGCCATTGACAGATGCCCCAGGCACGCTCCTCTATGAGCTGTTCAATACCCTACTTTCCTTGTTCCCCCATCAAAGGAATCCAAAAAAGAGAGAAGAAAAAGAAGCGAAAGAAGACACTAAAGCAAAAGAAAGTATGAACTCTGTGTAGACAAAAGACGCTTTTTACCCACTGAATCCAGCTAATACACATTCTACTTTTCTACTCCTTAAAACCCACCTTAATCTCCGTTCATGTGTTCCTTCTCATCTAAAAACAGAGTAGCAACTGCTTCCTGTTCGAGAGAGAGAGAGATATTTGTTCTTCTAAGAGACATCTTCAAGTGCTTCATATTACCCGAGAATGTCCAAGATAGCAGGAGCTTTCATTTGTCTATTGATCGTGGCGATGGATGTAATGGCCGGTATTCTTGGCATTGAAGCAGAAGTCGAACAAAACAAGGTATACATGTCCATAAATCTGGAAGGATTTTGTATATGAAAAAGGTTTCTGTGTTGGAAGTCAAACATTTTCCATTTCTTCGTCAACAGGTGAAGCACCTAAGGCTGTGGATCTTCGAGTGTAGAGACCCCAGCAACCAGGCTTTCAAGCTGGGTTTAGCTGCAGCAGCACTTCTGGGTCTGGCCCATGTCATAGTGAACTTGCTTGGTGGGTGCAATTGCATTTGTTCTCAGGAAGAGCTGGAAAAGGCTTCCCCTAGCAGGCAACTCTCAGTGGCATGCCTCATTTTTACTTGGTATGTTTCGACCACAGACTTGATTGGTCAGTAGCCATCATCAGTTCAGTTTGGCTTGATTAAATTTCCTTCAATTTTTTTTTTTTTCTGATTGATCAGGATCATATTTGTCGTCGGATTGTCCACCCTGGTGATAGGGACCTTGTCAAATCACAAGTCAAGGGCTTCCTGCGGTTTTTCACACCATCATTTTCTGTCGATTGGAGGGATCCTGTGTTTTGTTCATGGGCTGTTTTCTGTTGCGTATTACGTTTCTACCACCGCGATTGTTAGCGAATAAGATAAGTATGGAGGTGGAGCTTAAACCATCGATTACTTTACTAATCTTAGTTTCACTTATCCTTAGGCTACTTCAGCTAGCTGTTCTGATTTCCGAAATGTGAACTTGTTAAGGAAGGAATTCTTTTGTGTGGCTAACCATTCTTCTAACGTGGGGCCAAAAGCTTGCAAAAGAAAAGCGACTTTGCTATTACCTTTGATTCTATATGGGTTACTCTGGCCATCAATGTTTGTGTAGAAGCCTAAAGCAAGATGGACCGGGTTGAGATTTCTCGCAGAACATACCAAGCCCTTTTGTAGGCCTACTCTACTCTTGGGCTTCTTCGGGCTTGTTTGGATTCAGGTCGAGGTCCTGGTTCTGAGGTTTAAATTAAACCCAGATTTTTGAAATGTGGTTCTGGGGTTTAAATCATTGTCCGTGTACTTAGGACAGAGCAAATGTGCCGTCGATGCCTGTTCTACCATCACCGACACCAGAAATCGCTAGACCACTTTCTAGCTATTGTTGGTACGGTAATGGTGGCGGTGAACTCCGGCGGTTCACCACTACCACTTTTTTTAAAAAAAGAAAGGAAAAGAAAACAGCTTCGATCTCTACTCAAGGAGAACGATGTTGTTTTTCGAGGGTTAGGGTCTGGAGAAGCAATCGGCTCTCTCCCTAACCCCACCCCCTCTCTCTCTCTCTCCTCACTCTCTCCCACGCTATCGCTTCTCTCCGCACGCTATTGCCCTTCTCCTCCGTCACTATCGCCCACCTCCTCTTGCTGCCATTGTTTGATCAAGTGTATAGATTCCTTTGCCCAGATAAATTGTCGAACAGGTTCCAGAGTCTAAAACTTTGTTTTTGGCCTCTCTTTGAGTTCGGTTTATATGCTTCTAATGAAGACGACGCTACTTTTATATCTAAAAATGTATTATTCTTCGTTCTAATTTTCTGGAGATTGTTTGACCGAGTGATTTTTGTGCTCTAATGGAGATTTGAACGATTGATTTTTGTGGCTGACAAGGTGTAACGATTACTGTAACTGTTATTGATAAAACTGGCACCGGCAAGAGTCGGTTATCGTGGCTAACCAATTCCCGAGTCAAAAATTCAGACACTGGCCTTACCGGTGCTAATTTTAGCCAAACCGGCACCTCTATTACCGTTAATCAAGCCTTCGCCTACTTACAAAATGGCTTTTGTCGAGCCAATTCAACGATTTGCACTGTCGGTGACTGTTTATGCCCCAACAGGCGTCACAACCATCCAGAGCAGTTTCTGCAAATTGAGAATCGCCTCTAGCCTTGCTATTTGCAGTAACCGATACTGGTTTGGCGATGACTGTGGGTGGTAGAGAAAAGCGAAAGAGACTGAAAACGCAAAACCATTAAGAGAGAAATAATCGAGCAGGAAGGGGAGGAGACCTTAAAAGCCCCCAATCAAAACAACCACGGTGCCATTTTGTCTTTATTTGAGTACAAATTTTTTTTTTAAAAGAGGTTTTTGGTACTAACCTGTGTCACCGCTTGTTACGATCAACTATTTTTGTGGTGTTTGTTTTTCAAGAAAACTGTAAAGAAAGAAAAAGCAGCTTGTTCGATAAAGCTACTCTAGAAAACTTTTTTTTTTTTATTTTTTTTCTAAGCAGAAAACTTTTTATCTGTTTGTACTTTTTACTTCAATTCTTGTTCGATGATAATAATTGATTGATTTGGGCCTTATTTATACAAATTCTGGACTCTAACCAACGTCACTAACTGCCCAGCCCAACGTCACTAACTATTTTAACAGCCCATTCACGTGATGTCTCCTAGAGACTCTTCGAACTTTCCCTTCAAGCTCTCTTGTAAGAGCATGAGCTGATAACGTATATCCGCTGCTGCAGTGGGCCGCGGAGGCGGCTCAGATAGGAAGGTAGGTAAGGTAATTTTAAGATCTGAAAGCCTTATATAGTTATATTATAGTAAAATTAAAATTAAAAAGAAAAAAAAATAATTTTTTTGAAATAAATCTTAATAAAGGTTTACAAAATATGAGCATTTAAAAATTAGTTTACAGAATTAAAAATTGAAAATAAAAAATTGGACATCCTAGAAACTAGCAGAATTGAGAATGACTTTCCTTTGCACTACCATCCTCTACTCTGTGTCTATTTTCAAAATAATAGCATCATTCACAATAAATTATTCTCCTAAAACTTAGCATCACAATTGCCTACTTTATTGCTAATTAACTTAACATAAATTCTAACATCATTTTGTTTACCATACAGTGGCACACCAATTGTCTAAAATGAGATGATCAAGTAGTAGAGAAATCTTTCAAAATTGATTATTTTTATTATATTGTAGATCAAACAATAAGGGTGGGCAAAATTTTTGGGTTTTTTCGGAAGTTTCGTGTTCGCTTTTGGTATCGGGTATCTGGCACCAATTTCGACATATTCCGGTACCATAATCGGATATCATTTTTTAGGTTTTTCTGAACCAGAAATTCCGATTCCATTTATTCCATTCGAGAACGAGAAGACAGCCCCCAGACCCTAGCCTTCATTTTGTAGTGCCGCCTTTCTTTCTCTCTCTTGTGGGAATTTTCGAATTTCATTTTCGAAAATTCCGGTTCTATTCCGGAATGGAATCAGAATGAAAAATAAAAGTTCCGGTGAGTATTGGAACCCACCCTTATCAAACAATATCTACCATGCAGATAGATTAAATGATTTAGAAATTTTATCTATTAAAACTGATTTATTGGCTAAACTTGGATACAAAAATTTAATTGGTAATTTTGTATCTAAAAAGATAAAAAGCAAATTTATTGTTTAATTTTAAATTTATTATATATGGGTAAAATTTCAAATTTTTGCAAATTTTTTTTAATATAATTAAGCCCTCCAATTTTTAAAAGAAAAAAAAAATACTAAGTGTCTTTTTTTACTTTCTCTCTCCCTCCAATTTTTTTCCAAAAAATTCCTCCCTCCTGTCTTTTTTAGAATGTCTCTCTCTCTCTCTCTCTCTCTCTCTCTCTCTCTCTTTTTGTGAATTTTTACTTTTCTTTCCTTACCTTTTTCTAAAATTCATCTATTCTTTTTCTCTCACTATTTACACTCTTATTTTCAGATTTTTTTGTCAATGGCTCTTTCTTTTTCTCTCTCTCCCACCATTTTATCTCATATACAGAAAATAACAAAATTCATACTCAACTCTTGGAATACAAAAAACTTTTGCTTTGCACTCAAAAAAAGTCCTCTTCAAAGTTAGAATTCTAAATGTTATTACATTTAATTATTATTGTCTTTTTTTTTTTGAAAACAACTCATTTAATTATTATTGTTAATTAAAATATTATTGCTCTATTATTTGTGTGTGCCTATGTTATTTTGACTAGATTTTAACATTGCTTTGTGCCTTTGTCAATAATTTATGAGCCTTTTATTTTGAAGATTTTAAACTTTTGATTACATTAGGCCACACAAGGTTTTAGTACTAATATAATAATTGATGACTTTTACTCGAACGTCCGGTTCAATTAGCATAATTGATGAAAATTTGCTTTACACTTAAGTTAAAGTTTATAATTTTTTTTTTTAAGTTTTAGAATATGTTGTAACATTTTGATTATCTTAGTTTGATTATAATGAAAATTTGAAGTCCCTAGAATTAGTTGAAGTACACATAAGATGACCTCAACACCTATTAGAAAAAAGAAAAAAGCAAATATTATATTTTTTCCCTTAAGGGCAAATCCTAGCTTCGTCCCTGCTCCTAAGATGCTCAACAGAACAGCTAATCATTGGGAAGCCATTTGACAAGCTTGTTTGAGAAAAATCACTACACTTTATTAGTTATTACCATAAATAGAACAAGTTCCAATTAGATTATACCGAAGTTCAAAATGCATAACTCTTCATATAAGTAACACCTTCCTCATATGAACAAATTAATGGTAGCTTTCTAGGTTCCAAAAAGTTTTTGGAGCAAGCCTGGAGAGCGGCTCAGCAAGCAGGCATATATAGATGTAGAACTGTATTGGGTCTAGTAAGGCAAAGAGGGTTAGAGAGGACAATACTGTTTAAGATGTTTGGAATCACAACTCAATCCTAAGCAAAAATGCTGGAGCCATGCATGTTGGAAAAATTTAACATGCTGGATCCAATTCTATAGGTGGTGTTTGATTATTAAAATTTTGAAGTGGTTAGAATTTGAGGTATGAGATTAGTAAAAAATAAAAATAATTTATAAGAGTTATTAAAAAATAAAGAGAAAAAAGATTTGAATAAATAAAAAAAATTATTTAATGAAAAAAAATTATTATACCTATAATTTTGCGGGCCAAAAATTTGGTAATCAACGTATTTGAATATTTGTATTTATTATCAATGAATGGTGGCGAGCTAATCCGAATGAAGGATGCATGCGAGGTTCAGATTTTGCCGACAGCACATGTTCAAGCAAGATTATTATATATTTATATTGAACAGATTTTGACATATTGAGATCTCCTTGAATGAATCAAAGTCGTTGAAAGCTTTTGGGGACTCTGAAAGCTTGCGCTGACATTCAGGCCAGTGATGTTTTTGCCAGTGTTTTTTAAAATTTTAAGATATAAAATTTCAGTGTGCATACGGTTAGATACCCCTGAAAGTTTGGGCTTTTTTAGGAGGCACAAGCTTGAATTCAAGCACCGTTTCAGCTCCAGGCTTTGAAGTTGTGAAATCAAATGCAATCAATCAGAAGCGATTATACAAAAGAATATCCTATTTTTTAGGGGCAATAACAATAGTGGAAAGTTCTTGTAACAATTTAGAATTCTAAACTGCAAGTTCCTAAATAATACTCCCACAAGTTACTGAAATGTACTCCCAAACACGAAATACAAGATAGTTTGCTAATTCGAGGTAGCAACCCTCCTATGTTTTATCTTCCAGGTACTAATTTCTTGCTGAAAGCTACTGTCAAACAGGAATATATCCTATCCTACGAACACCACACGGGCTGGACAATCCAGATGACAACTAATGGCTCAAACACATGGCCTCTTTGATTGAACGGTAAAAACTACTAAGTTAAAAAACAACTAAAGTCTACAGTCCCCACATGCCAATTAATCTTCGGTCCCCACTGCTTCCCGAAGCCTCTGCCATCTTCTCTACAATCAATTCTCTCTCTTTCCTTTGCCAATATCGCACCTTTGCCCATCTTCTCTACAAAGACAACGATCCAGACCTCCACGCCTTCAATTCGTAACAGTTCTTTAATGACTGTATTTATAATCTCTTCGGTGCAGTCTGTTTAATGTTGTAATAAATACTGTGCAGCTCACTTGCTAGGATGCCCAGCAGGACAGCTAAAGGGCAAGAAGATGAATTTTGAAAGTTAATGCAAAGGGAACAAGACTTCAACAACACTGAACTTGACTTCGCTTTTATCGTGCAAGTCCGAACAAAGCCATTGAGCCCTACAAATAATTTTTGATAATTTTTTCACAAAGAACTCTTTTTCATAAAAATTAAAAATTTATAAATAATATATTTTTCACAAATTTCAACACTTTTTTAGTTTAAAAAAATTATATCAAATCATATATATATTTTTACACGTCAACAAATTCTAAGAAACTCTACACTATCCCAATAAAAATGATTTGAGCTTGCAATTCAAGTACTTCAACTACGAGAAAAGTTAAGTGACAACCAGCATTATAAGACAATATTCTTATAACCACTAAACCAAAACATCAATATATATTATTAAAGATAATATCATAATCACTCTATTTGGTATGATATTATCACCATATCGAAGATTTAGTTGTAATGTAAAATATTGTTGAGATTTCAGAGATTCAAGTTCAAATGTAATAATATCTTTTCTACAATGTTTTGTATTTTCTCTATACATAGAGATTTGTAACTTGTAATATGAACTCATAATACAAAATACAGTCACAAAGGACTTTTATAATAAATATAGATCTTCTAGACCAAACCACTTAAATTTTTGTCTCTCCTTATTATTTCTTTACAATATTGATATTATAGTAAGGCGGTTTTTCACAATTAGAGGGACATTGTGTGTTATTGCATGGCCTATTTCTGTCACTGATCACAACAATCCCACCACTGCCGACACTTCACTTCCGAATTCCTTCATGCTGTTTATCCTAAAGCATCTTCAGTTGAGTTTTAGTGAATAAATGACAGACATATCCTGCCCTATATTTCGATAGGGAAAGGTTTGACTATTAAGGAGGTTAAATGATCTTTAGTGGCCCCTGTCGACGTTCCAATACCATCTCCATGTCGGTAGATGCACTGGGCAGTGCGTGCTATGTTTAGTGAAATCTTCACAACGGAATTTGGTAGGGAATCCTTGGCGCTCTCCTCATTTAGCTTTTTCCATGAATAGCTGATCAATCCCTCTATGTGGTCTCGAGCATCTTCTTCGGATACACCTTCTTGGACCATGTAGCACCGGATGGATTTTGCCACATCACCTCTCTTGCTTTCTGCCTTTTGTATATAATTAAGAAACAGAGAAAAATGTACATCAGGAATTGATTAAACTTAACTGCTAGGTTAGATTAGTCGCAGATATTTGTAACCGACCCACCTCCGAAGTTCCTAGATCATTACTTAGTCGAGTTATGAGGGACGACCAATATATTAGCTCGGAGCCGTGTTTCAAGCGATCAAGCGAATCATTTGTTATGGTGCACCCCAGAAGAACATAAGCGTGGAGGATGGCTGCAGGACCACCCACAGAAATCCATGCATTTTCCAAGTATTCGTCCAAAGTTGGTGTGTATCCGGAGGAAAACCAACGTGCTTCTACTAAATAGGATCTACAAAGATTTGCCCACTGAAATTGGAAAAAAAGACAACCCTAGTCAGGCATTGCCTATGAGATTAATGAAGTTCCCATCAATGACATTTATACAATTTTTTGGTAGAGTCGCCGGCCGGTCTCGCAATAGGCCGGCCAACCAGCATTAATCCTGCCCACAATATGACACCTTTGAATAATGTGCTGCATTTTTTAATGCTTACCGCCTCCTTAATGTAGGGAAAGATGTTGAAGCCATGATCTCTGAGGACATCAATGGCCGTTTCATTAGCAAAGTTGATCATGGCAAGATAGCAAATCTTCATGTACTCGGGAAGGTCCTCCGTTCCCTTCATTTCCCATCTGCTCAACATATTAAAAAGGAAAAGGACAAAAGAAGAAAGAAGCAACAATATTAATTAATGATTCAAACAAAATAATATTCTCTAGATTTTGTTTTTCTTTTTACCGATTCACTGCATCAGTGAAGCATTCGAGCTCATCCAGCGATCCATATATATCATACATGTCATCAATAACTGTTAATATGCTAATGAATTTGGTGAGGCCTATCCTGCAACTGGAGAACTGGGCCTCAAATATGCCTCCCGCTGCCCAGAAGAAATTCTCCACCACCCTGTCCCTTGAAAAATCCAGCTTGTCTTTAAAATCCAGGTCTCTCCACCACCTAATTAGCATGTCGAATTTCTAACGAATTAGCCTTAGTACGTACGTCTCCCATAAAGCATTTGATCAGAGAAAACGTTACCTTGCTAACTCCTTAAGTTCTCGTTGATACACAGATTGCAATAAGTTGTAGTCCAACTTAGCCATCTCAAGCAAAGTCAAGTTCTTAGTGATATCCTTTTGATAGACATCAATGAACTTATGGGCTTCAACTCTTGGCATCCTCCAATATAGAGGAATTTCTAACGACTGTTTCACCTGCTTAGCAAAATAACTGTCCGATATAACTCCCACTAATGATTTCAGGTTTCTGATACTAAAGTCCTTGGCTTCTTCCAAAATATCTTCTCCGTGCATTCCAAGGTGAGAGGCTTCGTACAAACTCAAAAGTCCCTCCACGTCCCTGCTTAAGCTGTCCATGAATCTGCCATCTCTGCTTCTAAATCTGTCAAACACATCTGTATAATTTCCAGCGTTTACCAGAAGTCAGTTGTTTGTAGTCCCTTTGGAAGAGCATGAGTAATACAATGGGGTTAGTAAAATATACCATTACCTGAGCTAATTGCAAAACCACGTTCTCTTAAACTCGAAACTGGAAAGCAGTCGTGTACAGAGTGCTAGTGGCATCTGGATCCAAAAGGCTTAAACCTCTTCAATCTCTTTTTCGAAGTGGTAAGCCACTCCTAACCGCTGCATCGTGTCAATAAGCTTTGGTAGGAAGCCAGGGTATTTATTGGAAGTCAGCAAGCATTTAACATTTCCTTTCAACCCCTCCAATCGGGTAGCATATAACTCATACTGCAAGATCACAGACATGCATTTCATAAAACAAGTGTCTTACTACATTATGAGGGAAAATTGATAAACGGAGATGCAGCTTACAGTATAGGGACTGCTTAACGACTCGATGAGTTTGGGGTCCCAAATACTTGGATGGTAATGAGCTGATCGCCGTGGCTTCGCAGCTTGTAACTTATCGTGCTTTGACACAACCTTGAAGGAGGACAATATTAGTAGTCCTCGCTTGCTTATTCTTCTATTCTGTGTCGAAACTACACTTCTTTTGCAGTCAATTAGCGCAAAGCAACTTGAAAAGGAGGGGAAGGAGAGCATTACTTCCATCAGGAAGAGGTGAAATCAGATGGACAATTCAGAAGGTTGTGGAAGAAACGTCTAAACCTTCTCGTTTTATAACAACCAAATATCCAGTGCAGGCTGTTAGTATATTTTCTTCATTCTGTCTTTTCTCTTATTTCAACACAGGAGGGGGGGAAAGATTCCCTCATTAGAGAGGTTCTTCGACGAAATGATACGAACAGGTCAGGATTGCATAAATGTCATTCAACCGTTCTTATCTTGATACCTCATTTAATGTGCTGAAACAAGCTTGACTCGGATTGTTTTGGTTATGGCTAAACCAAGCCATTTCTTTTTGGTCTTTCTTCTCCAACACGTCCCCTTTTTCACCAGCACGTCTCCCCTTTAAACAAAAAACTTTCTCCTCCATTTCACCTCTGTGCGCAGGAGACCATTTCACCTAATAAATGCACCTATACAAATGCTAAAAGAGAAACGTTTAAACTGGTACAACCTACTAAATGCGAAAAAAATATACAAATACAGAAAAAAGCAACACTGGTCCAAACTAATAAATGCCGAAAAAAATATAGAAATGCAAAAATAGAAACGTTTAAACTGGTCGTCCTAATAAATGCAAAAAAATTATATATGTATATATACACAAATGCATAAAAGAGCAACACAGATCCAAACTAAAAAATGCAGAAGAAAAAAATACAGAAGAAAAGATTAACAGCATTTAAATTCCAACCTAATAGATGCAGAAAATGGAGAAGAAAATTTTTAAACTGGTCTTCAGCGCAACATAGCGCACAGGGGTGAAATGGAGGAGAAAATTTTTTGTTTAAAGGGGAGACATGTTGGGGAAGAAAGGGGACACGTAGTTTAGAAGAGGGAGTAAAAAAAAAAATAACTTGGCTTAGCCATGACCAAAACAAGCCGAGCCAAGCTTGTTTCAGCTCATTAAATGAGGTATCTAAGATAAGAACGTACGGTTGAATGACATTTATACAATCCACAGGTTCTTATAATTTGTACTTGCGATCTTCGCGGATAAAATGAGGAAAACAAACAAAGACGAATGTCGGTACGTTACGTACGTATATTTTTTAATTAAGGGTTAAGTACTATCATTTAGTGCTGAGATTTGACCCCTCTTAACAAATTTGTACTTGAGTTCTTAATTAGAAATGATACTTAGAGTTTTCAAATTAATCATGCCAGGAGTTATTCAAAAATTAAAATTACGTGATTTAGATTTTTTATATTATTTTGTGTTTTTAAAATAACTAATATAATTTTAAGGTAAATTCACTTTAAACCCTTGAACTACCTTACAAATATTAAATCGGATCACAAATTATCTATATTGACGCGTTAAACTCTCGAACTCCCACAATCATGCAAAGTGAAATTTAAAAAGCAAGTACAACCTCACGCGCTTGTACCCACCTAATGAACTTTGAACAAACGATGCATCCTGATCAAAGAATTCAAGACCTACTACGAAGAGATTCATGAGGCCTTAAAGAGACTTTTCTTTTGTGGGGTCATTACCCAATGCTTCCATTACTAAAAATAGATTGAGGGACCCCACCATAAAGCGAGGAAAGCTCCCCAAGAGTTTGAAATTCTCAATTTCGCTTTGTTTTGGAGCATGAAATGCGATCTACTTCACCAAGTTCACGTGAGTGGCCCATTCGCTTGTGGATTTCCGGACTACATAGAATTGGAGTACTTATGAGAGAGGTTAACTAGCAATCGTTCTGACCAAGTATTTCAAGACATACCAATGGAACAAGAAGTCAACATTGATATATATTTAGTACAATAAATTAGTCGTTACAGGATTAAGACGGTACAAATATGTAATGCAGATATCACTATATTGATTGAATAAAATGTAGTTACAGGATTAAGACAGTAATAATACAAAGATTGAGCAGATATTACTAAAGTGAGAGAATGAGTGAATTACAACATGAAGATATGAAAAGAAAATAGTGGGCAATGAGATCGAAAGGAGATCCGGGAGCAAAGAAATATAAGGGTTTTTGGGAGAGTTCGGGACTTGGGAACTTGGAATATTTAGTGAATGTTGCTTAATTTGTCTAAGAGGTTCCATTTATGGGAAAGTGAGCGAGGCGCAATGTCTTTTCTGTCCTTCAAAAGTCACCAAAAGTAGGGGCACTTTAGTCTTTTTATTTGAAAAGTTTCGGTAGGGGTACTTCAGTCTTTTCCTCATTCATCTGCAAGGATGTTGAGAGATATAGGCATCTAGATCTGTGGTGATCTATTTAAGGGTGAGTAAAAATTCTGACCAATATTGGAATTCCGGTTCCGCTTACGGTACCGTAATTCCAATTCCGGTTCTGCTATATCCGAAATGCATTTTTTGTATTTTTTGAATCAGAACAGAAATTCTTGCGGAATTAGCAAAATTTTTTATTCTTTTTTTTTTTTAATTATTTTAATAAAAGTATAGCTCAAAACCTTTTAATTTTACTTTAGATTTTGGTGAATATTTTTTTTTTAGATAGAGTTTAAAACATTGTAATTTTAAAATAGGGCTCAAAACTTTTTTTGATGATCATAATTTTAGAATGTTGTAATTTTATTTTAGATGAATTTTATTTTAGATTTAGATTATTTATTTTACATTTTATTTAATGTTAATTTATGATGTATAACAAAAAAATTTGTGCAAAATTTCGACACAAAATGCTTTAAGGCCCAAAAAAATCTAGCAAAAAAAGCCCACATAAAGAAACTGGAATTTACAGTTTCCAATTTTGAAAATTTCGGTTCCGTTCCGATTCCATTCCGGTATTTATTAAAATGGAAACATAACCAAATATTTGATTCCAATAAGTATTGGAACTGAAATAAGCCACTCTGATTCTATCCGTTTCGATACTCACCTTTATATCTACTGAGTTAATAATCTGTATATGGATCTTTTGAATCTTCTTAGTACTGAACATAGTCTTTTATTTCAAGAAAGTTTTTGCCGTGATGATTTTTTCAGTTTTGTTTTAAGTGTCTTCTTCAGAAAGTTGCGAGAGCATATATATTAATTCTTTTTGCTTGGAGTTGGTTTCTTTGTGCAAGAAATTGTGGGTGAGATTCACAAAACAGTTTTTCTTTAGATATGGCTTGAACAATATGATCATGACAGAAGATATTTCGTCATTTAATATAAAATCTTTGGCTCATGTTTTAGTCATTAAGAGAGGTGAAAAAAAACTTCGAACTTCAAATCCACAAGAAAGGATTAAATTAGACGTAGAACCTGAGGAAAAGTGTAATATTTTTGAATGCTGAGTTTATATGTATTTTTAAGGCATGGGGGAAAAGAGAAATATCAGGTACAAAGCATCCCCACCATTGATGAACCAACTGGAATAAGATCAAGGCATTTAAAATTTTTGAACATGATGAATCAGGTGTGTCAATGGATGTTGTTATCAAAGAGAAAGGAAAAGGTCCATGTGCAATATAATCATAAAAAGAAATATATTTTAGGCTTAAATGTATCTCATATCCCTGTGGTATTCAAAAATAACATATATGCCTCCTCAGGTAAAAAATATTTATTTTTCTACCCCTGAGGTAAGATTTCTATTAATGAAATAACACTTCGTCTGTCTCTATTTAAAAAACTAACGGAAACTGTTGACATGACAAATTGAATCCATGTGTTCTCTAATCACAGCGTGCCATGTGTTAGTGGATCCCACTTTCACCAAGCATGAAAGTCCAGTCAGAGATGATGTCAACCACTCAAGCCACGTGGATGCCACATTGACAAAAGAACAAAAAAAAAGAAAATTTACAAATAACACACTAGGTTTAGCGTCTTTTTAAAAACATTACTGGGTTTTAAAAAATTTTAAAATGCTCACTAGGTTTGTCATTTTGATATCAAAACTTACTGGACCTAATTTCGTTAGACTTGTTTAACGGAAAATCCATCCCGTCCAATCACAATATGACACATGTCATTAATAAATAAAAAATAAAAAGTAAATCTAAATTAAAAAAAAATGTAATTAGTTTTTTTTCTAAAAAAAAAAAAAAGGTGGGGATGTGGAGGGGGGCATTCCCCTCCACCTCTAGTCGCCGGGGGAGGAGAACTCCCCCCTCCACCTCTGGCCACCCATAACTGAGCGGCCAAAGGGTGGGGGGATCCACCCTGGGCGGTGGTCTGGGGGAGGTCCCCCAACACCCCAGAGATGGGGTGGAGGATTCCTCCTCCCTTCGTTGGCCGCCCAGTTCAGGTGGAGGGGGAATCCCCCTCCACCGTGAAAGGATCGGGGACCCGATCCTTTCTTTTTTTTGAAAAAAAATTAATTACGTTTTTTATTGATTTTAGATTTATTTTTTTATTTATTTAATAACACATGTCACATTATGATTGGACGAGATAGATTTTTCGTTAAACAGGTTTAACGGCGTTGGATCCAGTAAGTTTTGATATCAAAATGCAAATCTAATAAGCATTTTTAAATTTTTTAAAATTCTAGTGATATTTTTAAAAAGACATTAAAACCTAATGTGGTATTTGTAAATTTTTTTTTTTAAAAAAAAAAAAAAAAAAAAAAAAACGACGATAACAACTTAACACTTTAAGCTGAACGGCGCCGTGTGTTCAGCGCATCCCCTTACTCCCGAAACCCTTACCCATTTTTCCCAAAAACAACAACAACAACTTAACACTAAAAGCTGGACGGCGCCGTATGTTCAGCGCATCCCCTTCCTCCCGAAACCCTTACCCATTTCAAATTTTCCCCTGTAGAATCGACAGCCCTAAAATACTGCAGCAAGCACTTGATTCGTTTGAAGGGTAAACCTTCTACACTCTTTCAAACATCTACCAGGAAATCTTGTACCCAATCTTTTTAAAAATTTGATATCTAAGTTCTAACAATATTGCAGATAAAACTGAAATCGCCATAGGTAGAATTCTACTTGATACAGAGCAGAATCTTAGACACACTGCACACATTCTTCGTGAACAACATCTGCAACATGATTTAATATCTATGAATGCGAACATCTCAAGGTCCAAAATCTTATTGAAATTATCAATAACCCAATCAACAGGCCCAAGAAGAAATGAAGCAGAGAAAAGAAATTGAGGAAACGGTGGCGAAAGAGAGACAGGAAGTTGAAAAGGCGAAGAATCAGAGAGACCGACTTAGGGTAGAACTCCAGGATTCTGAAGAACGGGGAATAGCATTCAGGAGCCAAGTTGAAAAATTGCAGAAAGAGTGAGATGAGTTGCAGATAGAGAATGATAATGCACTTAAAGAAGTTGAAGGGTTGAGAAGTAGACAGATGCCGCAATTCTCTAAGTTCTCGCGTGCTGAGATTGAAGAAGCAACTTAAAGCTTTGATGAATCCCAGAAAATTGGACAAGGAGGATATGGGAGCATTTATCAAGGACTGCTCCTTCAAACCATGGTTGCAATAAAGAGGCTAGAATCAAATGGAGAGCAAGGCAACTCAGAATTCCAAATGGGTACTTCAGGCCTACCGATTCTACCAGGGAGCTGGACATACGTCCCCGTTCAGCTTAAAGTGTTAAGTTGTTTATTTTTTTTTCTTTTGTCAATTTGACGTCCACGTGGTTTGAACGGTTGACAGCATCTCTACTGGACTTTCATGCGTGGTGAAAGTGAGACTCACTGACACAGGGGCGCTGTTATTTCAGGACACGTAGACTCTATATTTGCCACGTCAGTAAATTTCGTTAATCTTTTAAATGGAGACAGACGGAGTTTTATTTCTTTAACAGAGATCTTACCTCAGCGGTAGAAAAATAAATTTCTTACCAGAGAGTCATATCTGCTATTTTCGAATACCATAAAAATATGAGATGCATTTAAGTCTATATTTTATATTTTTAAAAGTTATAGTCAAGGTTTGTAGAGTCCACGGTTAATTATTCCCATTCTTTTGAAGGAGGTAGTATCTGAGAGGCTGCTTGGTTTTGAGTATTGAGAGTATTATACGAGTCTTTTACAACGGCTGTTTTTGAGTTATTTAGCTGAAGTTTTTGTTCATGGCAGGAGGAGTCTTAACTTAAGGCCTAAAGGCCCGAGAGACGAGAGGGGGAAACGATTCTAGAACCGAAATGGTATTAGATATTACCATTCGTAAAAGAGTTGTTTATAGTCCTTTGTAATACAACGGGTTCGTAAAATTATACATTACCTGAGCTAATTGCAAAACGTCCTAATTCTCTTACAACTCGAAATTGGAAAGCAGTCATGTACAGAGTGGCAGTGGCATCTGTATCCAAAAGGCTTATAACCTCTGCAATCTCTTTTTCGAAGTGGTAAGCCACTCCTAAACTCAAGGTCGACTTTATTGGACGTCAACAAGCACTGGGCACTTCCTTTCAATCGCTCCAATCGGATAGCACAGAACTTAAACCGCAATATCACAAGCATATTTGCATGTCATAAAAAAAGTGTCTTACTATAAAAGGGAAAACATATGTGACAATAGTAAGTCGACAGCTTATGGTATGAGGACTACTTATGGACTCATGAATTTGGGGGTGTTTGATTCAATCCTGACAGAGAGTTTCTAGATAGGTCTGGACGGATGCTTTGGATGAGCTGTGGCAAATCGAGTGCCTTTGAGAGCGCCACGTCAATTAATGAAATTTTGGGCACTCGGCTTTGCTCCTCATTGTTCTAGTTTAGTGGGCACCTAACTCCCTTTTTTTTTCTCCACCTCAATCGTATTGGTCGGACCTAATTTTATAGTTCCTACCAGTACGGCCAAAATCAACGCGTCCTTTCGTCTCTCCTGAAATCAATTTCATCCTTTTACTTGGTTCATCCGTGGGTCATAAGAGATCCCATTTGGGGAGAAATGAGGCTCATGGTCTCAACTGTGGTATTTGAGTTTAGGGTATCCATCGAACGCTATTGATTATGTTAGAATGGTACGCCAAAAAAGAGGCGGGAAGAATTGCATGCATAAATTGACGTTCGTAACGCCTTTTCAGCCCTAGTGGACGAGGATCTGGTAGATGGTGCAGCCATCAAAATCAAATCGTAGAAGTCCAAAGTGCAAATAGCCCTCTCAACCACTAACTTGCGCCTAAACATAAGTGTCCTCTCCTTCGTAGTCATAACTTCCTTTGGAAGAGCCTACGAAGAAGCAACAATCTGGACGCTTCAACATATTCACTTAATCTGCCCAAAAAAAAATGCAAAAGAAAAAAACCATTAGAAGGGTTATAACATAATCAAACGGAAATAAATACAAATGTTCGAACGAAAAACTAACAGTTCGAACCTAAAATAATAAAACTGATTGAACAATACTATACAAATGTCGAAGGGATAACGAAAACATATAACAAAAATTATATAAACTATCGAATAGAAACAACAAACAGAAAATCTTAATCATTGAACGAAACAATATTCAAACGGCTATAAAAAAAACCTTCGAACAATAATATTTAAACGCAATGTTTTAGCCAACCGTTCGATACAGGATTTAAACAGTGCATTTCAGAAATATTGTTCAAACGCTGTTACACGAAAACGAAAATGGTCAAGCTGGCTATTTTTAAACTCCCTAAAATTATACATTTCTAAATAAAAGCATTCCCAAACAATCCTAAACTAACTAGAAATGTACACATTCAACAACATGCACTTATTTTTCAAGATTCATAGCATATTCAAATCAAAATTCACGAAAACAAAATCTATGCGTAAAAACTACAAAAATAAAGTTTGTGGATTAAAAAGCATTAAAAAAACATACCTGTAGTGTGTAGAGGCTAGGAAATATGAGTTGCATGGAGGAAATTAGGAAATACAAGATTGAAAGAAAACGTGAAGAGATTTTATGAGTTTGTGAAAATGTGAGGAAATGAGGGTTGGGTGGATGTAATAATCCAATGAACTTTTGAAACCTGTTCATTATCGAACGATTCATATTCCCAATGTTCATAATTTGTTGGAACGGGATCAAAAAATAATAAAATTGATGACGACGGGGCGCACATTTATTAAGGTAGGTGAAATCACCGTTTGAATGTTTCGAACGGAATTATATTTTTTAGGAAGCGAACCACGTCCTAAAAGATCATCTGTTGTTCTAATGGATGTTTTTAAGAACGAATGCAAACATTTGTGTACCGAGATGTGCCCGCACGTTCGTTTGAACGGTAGTGGAAATTGGTGTTAGAACAATAGGTTCGAATAGAGAGATTTTCATGGACGAAACTATCCTAAATGTTCTCTTATTTTTGGACGAGAAGATTCGTCCCCAAAAGAAAGTCACAAAAAAAGAAAAAGAAAAAAAAATTTGACGGTTTTGAATTTCGTCCCAAAAAAGAACTTTGCTATTTTTTTTGAGAACGAATTCAAAGTCATCCCAAATAGTACTTTTTGGGACTGATATTTTGGCGTCCCAAAAGGTCAAATTTATTGTAGTGACGTCAGCAAGCATCTTTCAATCCCTCCAATCGGGTAGCATAGAACTCATACTGCAAGATCACAAACACATGTGCATGTCATAAAGCAAGTGTCTTACTATAAAAGGGAAAACATATGTGACAATAGTAAGTCGACAACTTACAAAATGGGGACTACTTATGGACTCGATGAATTTGGGGGAGTTTGATTCCATCCCGACAAAGAGTTTTCAAAGATGTCTGGATGGACATTTTGGATGAGTTGTAGCAAATCGAGTGCTTCAAAGGGTGCCACTTCAAGTAATGAAAGCTTGGGCAACATGACTCACCTAAGCTCTCACAATCTAGCTTGGTGGGTGTCCGGCAAATCCCTTTGTTTTTTCTCCACCTTGTCCGTATTGGTTGGACCTAATTTTTAGGCAACCGGTGCGGCTAAAAATCTGCACGACTTACGTCTCCCCCGAATCATCTCTAAATTCAAATCATCACAAATAAATGGTTAAGTTTTGCTCTTCGCCCAAATCAACGTAATGTCTCAAATCCTCTCGCGAATCCCTTCTCCCCAAATCGGCTCAAGCCTACGATTTTTCAAACCCCGACGAATCACTCTCACTAGTTTTCGGTTAGGACTTGGTAGAGAGTATGTTAAAGATGTTGGCAAACAAGTTGGGGAAAAGATCTCCTGAACTATTCTGTTTAGTGTTTTTTTTTTTTTTTGTTTTTTTTTTTGTGTATTTTCTTGTCTCTTGCATCTATAACAAATATTAGGCCCTCACAACTCCATGTTACCATAATCTAGTGGAAATCTATTTGTTGAATTATATTCGACCTTGGTTCTTTCTAGAGGAAGAAGATTTGTATGCCAATTATTGGCTTATTAACTTTATCATTGCAATGAGCTTTGTGAGATGTTCCGATAGCATCACTACATTTACTGCAGAAAGAAAGGGTGTTACTCTTTCATGTTTCAATTATGTAAAACTTATCGTTTCCTACCTTTATGTGTGACTGAGACTGTTTAGTCCATGTGTTCTATTTGGGCGTAATGCAGAAAGGTTGAGAGAAAATATCACTTGGCCTAAGCCATGCATGTCTCAGTGAATTCTTCATCTTGAAATGCGTGCAGTTTGTTGCTTTTAAATTATAATTTTTTGTGTGTCTATATAGCCGGTTGTTGAGGTCTAATTGAACATATTTAAGACTTCACTTACGACTCGTTTGTTCCCCCATTATATATAAAATAGACATTTTTGAGACTTTATATATTGTAAAACAATGGCCATGTTTAGATTCAATGGAACATTTTGGGACTTTATATGTTATATTAGGAGGGAGCATGGTTAGATTCATTGGAAGAAACTCCATCAAACATTAAGGCCAGAAATGCTTGGGGAGTGTGATTCGGGAAAGTGATTCGGTTTAAAAATGAGGCATGCAAAGTCAAGTTTTAAAAAACAAGTACACCCTTCTGAACAAACTATGCATCCTCGTCGAAGAATTCAAGACCTACTAAGAAGAGATTCATGAGGCCTTAAAGGGACTTTTCTTTTTTACGGTCATTACCCAATGCTTCCATAACTGAAAATAGCTAGATTGAGGGACCCCACCATAAAGCGATGAAAGCTCCCATGAGTTTGAAATTGTCAATTTCGTTTTGTTTTGGAGCATGAAAGTCGCTCTGCTTCACCAAGTTCACATGAGTGGCCCATTCGCTTGTGGATTTTCAGACTATATAGAATTGGAGTACTTATGAAAGAGGTTAACTAGCAATCGTTGTGACCAAGTATTTCAAGACATACCAATGGACCAAGAAGTCAATATTGATATCTAGGACAATAAAGCCATTATATATCGACAAGAAAAGGAACAATTGTGTTTTTTATTTCATGTCCCATTTTGTGGTCGGATTTTCCTCCAGCATCTTCAGTTGGAGTTCTGGTGAGGAAATACAAAGCTTTCCTACATCATTCCATAGGAAATGGTTTGACAATTAAGGAGGTTAAATGATCTTTAATCGCTCCTGTCGACGTTCCGATACCATCTCCGTGTTCGAAGATGCACTGCGCAGTGCGTGGCATGTTCAACGACATCTTCACACGGAATTTGGCAGGGAATCCTTTGGCTCTCTCCTCATTCAGTTTCTTCCATGAATAGCAGATCAATCTCTTTATGTGCTCTCGAGCTTCTTCTTCGGATGCACCTTCTTGTACCATGTAGCACCGTATGGATTTTGCCACATCACCTCTCTTGCTTTCGGCCTTTTGTTATACAAGAAAACAGAGAAAAAAGTACATCAGGAATTGATTTCAGTCTACTTAAAAAACTAACTGCTTAGTTGCAAATATTTGCAGATACTTGTACCAGAGACCACCTCCGAAGTCCCTAGATCATCACTTAGTCGAGTTATGAGAGATGACCAATATATTAGCTGATCAGAACCGTGCTTCAAACAATCAAGCGAATCTTTTGTTATGGTGCACCCCAGAAGAACATAAGCATGCAGAATGGCTGCAGGGCCACCCACCGAAATCCATGCATTTTCTAAGTACTCGTCCAAAGTTGGCGTGTATCCAGAGGAAAACCAACGTGCTTCCACCAAATAGGATCTACAAAGATTTGCCCACTGAAATTAAGAAATGGTGAACCAATCAGTAATTTCATATGAGAATGATGTGTTTTAGAGTCACCAATTACCAGCATTAATCCTACCCGTACGACACCGTTGAATAATTTCCAATATTTTTTAAAGCTTACCGCCTCCTTAGGTAGGGAAAGACATTCAAGTCATGTTCTTTGAGGACGTCAATGGCCAGTTTCATTACTAAAGTTGATCATGGCAAGATAGCAAATCTTCATGTACTCGGGAAGGTCCTCCGTTGCCTTCATTCCCATCTGCTCAAGATATTAAAAGGGAAAAGGACAAAAGAATTAGAAGAGGCAACAATCATTAATTAATGATGTTCAAAAAAAATAATACTTTCTTGAGATTTTTTTTTTCTTTTTACCTATTAACTGCATCTGTGAAGCGTTCGAGCTCATCCAGCGATCCATATATATCATACATGTCATCAATAACTGTTAATATGCAAATGAATTTGGTGAGGCCTATCCTGCACTTGGAGAACTGGGGTTCAAAGATGATTCCCACTGCCCAGAGGAAATTCTCCACTAACCTGTCCCTTGAAAAAGGTAGCTTGCCTTTGAAATCCAAGTCTCTCCACCACCTAGTCATGTTAATTTTCTAACGTATTATTTTTCCTGCAAGTCTACCATTAAGGCATTTGGATATATCAGAGAAAAAAAAAAAAAAAGTTACCTTGCTAACTCCTTAAGTTCTCGTTGATACACAGATTGCAATAAGTTGTAGTCCAACTTAGCCAGCTCAAGCAAAGTCAAGTTCTTAGTGATATCCTTTTGATAGACATCAATGAAGTTATGGGCTTCAACTCTTGGCATCCTCCAATATAGAGGAATTTCTAACGACTGTTTCACTTGCTTAGCTAAATTATAACTGTCCGATATAATTCCCACTAATGATTTCAGGTTTCTGATACTGAAGTCCTTGGCTTCTTCCAATATATCTTCTCCATGCATTCCAAGGTGAGAAGCTTCGTACAAACTCAAAAGTCCCTCCACGTCCCTGCTTAAGCTGTCCATGAATCTGCCATCTCTGCTTCTAAATCTGTCAAACACATCTGTATAATTTCCAGCGTTTACCAGAAGTCAGTTGTTTGTAGTCCCTTTGGAAGAGCATGAGTGACATAATGGGTTAGTAAAATTATACATTACCTGAGCTAATTGCAAAACCACGTTCTCTTAAACTCGAAACTGGAAAGCAGTCGTGTACAGAGTGCTAGTGGCATCTGGATCCAAAAGGCTTAAAACCTCTTCAATCTCTTTTTCGAAGTGGTAAGCCACTCCTAACCGCTGGATCGTGTCAATAAACTTTGATAGGACTGCAGGGTCTTTATTGGACGTCAGCAAGCATTTGGCAGTTCCTTTCAATCCCTCCAATCGGGTAGCATAGAACTCATACTGCAAGATCACAAACATATGTGCATGTCATAAAACAAGTGTCTAAGTCTTCCTATTAAAGGGAAAATAGATGTGACAATAGTAAGTCGACAGCTCACAGAATAGGGACTGCTCAAGGACTCAATGAATTTGGGGTCCCAAATGCTAGGATGGTAATGAGCTGATCGCCGTGGCATCCGTACTTGTAACTCATCGTGCTTTGACACGACCCTGAAGGAGGGCAATATTAGTAGGCCCCGCTTGCTTATTCTTCTATGCTTTGGCGAAACTACACCTCTTTTGCAGTTAATTAGCGAAACACAACCTGAGCAAGAGGGGAAGGAAAGCATTATTTCCATCAGGAAGATGTGAATCACATCGGCAAGTTGAGAAGGTTATATAAGAAACTTCTAAATCTTCTTTACGTTTTTGGGTCATCCAGAGAGGACTCAAAAGATTTTGATAATAATTTGTTTGGCACTTATCTAAGTCTTTGATTAAGTTTTTCCTAATTTGAGCATGTGATCCTCACGAGTATTCTCAGTCAATATAGTCCTAAATTAATATAAGCAGCTAGCCCCGTGGGAGCATTTTCAAGTCATGGTAGTACTCTAGCGAAGATAAGATTGAGATCATATTCTAATTCGGATACATCTAAAAAAACAGAGAAAAGGGCTTAACTATTGGTTTTCGACGAGGGGCGTCACTATTCCAATTCTCCTCCAATGAAAAATAGGTTTAGAGGGACGAACCCACCACAAAGCGATGAAAGCATCCGATCGATGGGTCCGTATTAAATTACTTTATTGTACTTTATTTTCGGTTCCTTCTTTTTTGTTTTCATCTTTAACCGAACTTTAACTCGTGATGGTTCTGCACATTTACGTACGACCAAAATGATAAAAAAAAGAACAAGTTATAAGGAACAAAGACACTGTATAGAACTGACACTTGCTATATATATATATATATATAGGCCTTATCTGCGGTGTGCCAAACATGTCGAAAAGGAGTTCACGCGCTTTCACCTGCCGTGCCTCTGTCTGTAGCTAATCGTGTTGTGTACGTCACAAATTGCTTACACGTCTATGTAATATGTAATAAAACCTCGCCATGCATTCAGCGTGACAAACAAAATGAAATCTTAAAAAACAAAAAAACAAATAGAGAAACTAGAGAGGAAAAATCTCATTAGAAGGCTCCCAAAGCAGCCAGGGGTAGACCGTAGATCCGCCCTCTCTCGAGAACGGAGGGGGTGTACTCGCCCTTCTCTATGCTGGGAGGGGACTGGATCCACCTCTTCTGGGGTGGGAATTGGCTGGCACGAAGAGCCTACCCATTGGGCTTTCTTCAATTGCTTTTCTGAGTTTTATTGTTTTGTGATCTCTTCGGTTGCATGAAGAGCCTTCTCGTGGAATTTCTCTGTTATTTTTTTAGATGCATGGCTGGAGATGTTGACATAGATATGGCCTGTACTCTTTTGAATGCATTACGAATGTGACTCAGGCATGACATGGATGCGTGATGAACCTGAATCAGACGTGTTTTATGACATTCCACTTAAATATTGATCTTTATCTATTAACAATTTTAATGAAAGGATTAGTTTGATGGATAAGGAGCATAAATAGAACTCTTAGTGAAAAACTAAGAATTAATTATACAAACAGTCTTGTGGTATAATGTTTTGCCAAAAAGATCTATGTAGCAAATGTTTGTACAAATTTGTTCCTGTGGTTGTATGGTAACAAAGTGGTCTCCCTATTCTAATTCTGTCAACTCCCTTGACCCCCGATATTGAGCTGAATTAAATTTTCAGCCAACAAGTCATTTGTTATTAATCCAAAGCTCCACATTGAGCATTAAGGGAGATGACAGAACTGAAACAGAAGATCATTTTGTTTCCGTATACTGACAATATGGCTAAATTTATTCAAACATTTACCACATAGATCTTTTGTCAAAATGTTATACCACATGAACTAATTTATCTGTGGTGTGAGACCTGCTATGGATTAGAGCTTTGGAAGCTAAATATTGTAGAAACTCGAACTACTTATCAGTCACTCCTGCTAGTAGTGCGTCATGGATTTGCAGAAGTCTTCTACAGGTACGCGACATCATCTCTCCTGGATTTTGTTGGAATATAAAAGGGGGTGATCATGTTAACATATAGTGCGATCCATGGGTTCCAAATATGAACCGCTTTATTCCCACACTAAAGCCGGGTGTGACTGTCAGTAGAAATGTGAATGGAGTGAAAGACCTAATTAGGGAGGAGATGAAAGCCTGGAATGTTCAACTTATTAGGCAGATTTTTGGCCACTCCTCTACTGAAGCTATTCACAATATCACATTTCCACCTCGGCCGGGTCCTGACTTACCTTTGTTGATTCATAACAACAAGGGTAATATTACGGCCAAGACAGCTTTTTCTTTTATTAAAGATTCACGGGAACCTTCTACTAGTCCCCTGACCCCTATAGAGTGGAGGGAGTTCTGGAAACTCAAGCTGATGTTGTGGAAGGTCGCCATGGATGCATTGCTCCTTCAGGGGACTTTTGGTAGGTGGAGCGAGAATTATAATGGGGAGGGCTCGCTTTGTCCGCTATGCAAAAGTCATGTAGAAACTGCCTCCCATTTACTTCTTAACTATACTGGGAGCATCTTGACTTGGTGGAATGGGCCCTGGCCGATTTCCACAGCACCATTCCAAGACCGTCCAATCTGAGAATGGATGAGTTTTTTGTTATAACCCAGGAATTTACCAAGTACTCAGAGGGAGAGTTGGAAGGAAGTAATGCTGGCTCCAGCTATTAAGTTTGATGTGATCTGGTTCGTCCGAAACAAAATTGCACATGGTGGAGATCATATTGGACCTCAGCAAATGATTACGAAGGTTAGGAGAAGATATCTGGAACACAATATGGCGTGGGAAGAGAAACTGAGCGAGAATGCCAACAAATGGAAGCCATCGACCACAATCGAGCTTAAGATCAATTATGATGTCGCAGTGTTCAATGGTGCTTTATACTTTGTAGCCATTTGTAGGAACAACAATGCTGGGGAGGTGATGCAGACTCGAGCGGGCAACGCAGTGGGACATAATCCTCTTAAAGGGGAAGCGAGGGCTGCACAATTGGCTTGTCTTGTTGCTGCCTCCTTTGATGGAACCCCTATTTGTATTGAAGGAGCTTGCCTCGAGCTGGTAAATCAAGTGCTTAATGTGGATAGACAACCAGACTAGGAGGTTGTTGGCGAAGTGGACACCATCAGGAATTTACTTGTCAAACATGCAGCTTGGAGTTTTATTTGGACCCCGAGAGAGGGGAATCGTGCAGCCTATAATTTGGCATAGTGGTGTAAAAATCAGAACATTTCTAGTATTATTAGTGTGGATGTTTTACTAGCTGCTATTACAGACTATGATAACAGGGCTCAATTGAGCCTATCTATTCAATGATATGCTGGATGGTTGATTAGAAAAATAAAATAAAATTCATTTGTGGTATCAGCCATCCCCAAGTAGAGAGGGCAAGCAAATAATTAAGAGTGGTAAATAAATAAGACCAAAATAGGATGGATCCAGATTCGCTAAGTTGATGACGTTTTGCTATTTTAGATAGCTCTCCTTACAACTCCTTGGGAACCCAAAATTTCGCTTTTGGCCCCTCCGAGGTATGGCGTCAGGCCGCCTGTGCGGCAGTTTCATTTTGGTGCTAGCGGCCTAGTGGTCGGCGGCGCTGTCCAACAGTCGTGTTTTCAACCTCCTTTTTGTCGCTATGGTGATCTTCTTATTTATCTAGGCGTTTGGTGCCTCTCGTTACACTCCTCCCTTTCCTCTACTCAAAGAGTTTTGTGTCTATCACTAGTGTGTCTTCTATGGCGTGTGGTGCTCTTGAATATGACATGGAACAACTGATTCGGAAGACCAAGGATCTTAGCTGGGACATGCCTCCACCTCCGTCGTGGCGAGATGTTGATGGAGCGGCGGAGGCTACTGGTGCTGTGTTGATTGTGAAAGTGATTGCAACAAAGGTATTTCCACTCTACGTGGTGCGTAGTGTGTTACAGAAAGCTTGGATGTTTGCTGATAAACTGGAGATTGGGGAGCTAGAGAAAAATACGTTCCTATTAAATTTTAACAATGCGGAGCACCATGATAAAGTGTTGGCTCATCAACCATGGGCTGTAAAAGGCTTTATTATGGTGCTCAAACAATGGCCAACGAGACTTTCATGGCAAGAAGTCAGTCTGGATTCGTTCCCAGTGTGGGTCCAGATCCATGGACTCCCACTAGGTCGTTCTAATGAGAAGACGACCAAGTATATTGGGGAAGCCATAGGAGAAGTGATCGAGATAAATGGGACGGCAGAAAAGAAAGTTTGGTGCGTCCTCTTTATACATATCAAAGTGCTTCCAAGTTCTAATCTCCCGATGCCCTCGGGATTTACTCTCAATCAGCTTCCTCTGGACCCGATTCGAATTTTTTTTCACTATGAACGACTGATTGGATTTTGTTATATATGTGGCATGCTCGGGCACATGCAAGTGGCTTGTAGCTGGAAGGAGATTGGGCAACAATCGGAATCTCCACTGGGGCCATGGATGAAAGTGGAGGGACATAGGCTCCGTAGTGATGTGGGTTCTATTGAATATACTCCTTCGTCTGGAGTCCATATGATATGGGCAAACTAATTCGGGATGACTAGCTGGGGTTGACGGGGGTGGAGTCATGGCAGGCTGCAGCTAAAATTTAAGTGGCGCGTGGGTGATGGGCAAGGAACAACGACTTATGCTTACTGACAGTGAAGGGAGCATGGGCGGGGAGTCCTCAGGTGTGAAGCAGGGGATCAGTTTTCAAGCTCACGTGATGCTCGACACAAGTTTAGAGCAAAGTGAGAGGTTTGCCAACTGGGGGTACTTACGAAGGGGTGTTGGGCCCAAACTGTCAAGCAGGGATTAAAAGTTTCGGAAAGCACACCTGACGAAAAGCCTAAGATACCCTGTGCTAAAATAAAAGCAGGGCATCGGGAAGAAGGACAGTACCAGTACCAGGAACCTGCTCTCCCTGCACACAAAAAAAAATCAACGGAATCGGCTCTCCTTAACGTGATGAACGTCTCAATAAGGCCTCTCCTAGATTTTGATTTTGAAATTCCTTCGGATGATGGGGACTCACACTTGGGGCCTTCTGGAACGCCAATTGTTTTAGAAACCCAAGATATTACTCAAGTGGGCCAGGAGAGGGTTGACAGGCCTTTCCCAAAGGAGGTGGCCCCAAGCACGCCTATAGATTACAAAAGGAGCCCACGGTTTGAAGGAAGCCAGAGGCCTCAAGTGCTCGGGCTAGTTGTGATTTGGGGCCTATTACTGTTAAAAAATGCAGCCCTACAGAGTCTTTGGAACCACTGAACCCAAGTGCACTATGTCGAAGTCTCCTCTGATTTCTGAGGATTTCAACCTTGACCGCGCCTTGGGAGATATGTTCGTTGTTAGTGGTAGGAACTCAGCAGTAAAATCAAAGACATTGGGGAATAAGAAAGCTTGTCATCACAAGGGGAGTTCTGCAACGGAGCGTAGGCAAGCCAAAGCTGAGAACAAGAAAGGGGGTGTGCCAGCAACGGGGGAGCCTTCTACTGGGGGTGAGTCTTCTTTGCAATCCGATGGAGTGCCTGGTTGGTTTCTTGAGGTAGCAAAGCCTACTGTTTCTATGGCCGGGGAGGCAGGCCTTAGCATGCCTCCCTAGCCATGAAATTGTTATTCTAGAACTACCGTGGTTTCGACAGAGCCAAGGCAGTTCGGTATCTCAGGTTGGTCCTTCGTCAGAACCAACCTGAGATGGTTTGTCTTGTAGAGACTGAGAGCTTTGATGTTCATAGTCAGCTCTTGCTTTTGGGTTTTGTGGATGTTTTAGAGGTTCCACCTATAGGTCAAAGAGGTGGACTTGTTGATGCTTGGCAGAGGGGCATTTCTTTTGATGTTGTTTTTTGCTGTGATAATTTTGTCAACCTTGTTATAACTTCGGATCCTCCGAATCAACCATAAATCCCCACAAATCCTTCATCCATTTCAGCCATAACATGTCACAAGCTCACAGAGACGCGATCTCTCAGTTGATCCGTATACAATCTGCCAGTGAGGCTGGTTCGTACCTGGGTTTACCTCTATGTGTGCCTCGCTCTAGATCTCAGGCTTGTAAGACTATTCAGGAGAAGGTGGATAGGCGATTGGCAGGTTGGTACGAGCTGGGAGAACCGTGCTTATTCAAACGGTCGTTGCTGCACTGCCATCTTATATTATGTCTATTTTTTTATTACCGAAGACGGTTACTAGAGCTCTTGATACGAGGATGAAAAATTTTTGGTGGGGTTTTGATGGGGTCCATCGCCATTTCCATCCGTTGAGTTGGGAGAAAATCTGCAGGCCAAAGGTTTGGGGAGGTCTTGGCTGAAGACGAATGGAAGATCTAAATCGTGCTCTTATTGCAAAGATGGGTTGGCAGCTTATTGAAGACCAGAACAGTCTTTGGACTCAGGCTTTGAAAGCCAAATATTGCTCCCATATGCCTTTTCGGCAGGTGCAACCCCGCAGTGGTTCATCTTGGGTGTGGCAAAGTTTGCTTCAGGTGAGAAATCTATTTCAGCTGGATTTTGCTGGGATATTAGGAATGGGGTGGACATCAATCTGTGGTGTGAACCCTGGTACCTGATCTTCCAGATTTTCTTCCACATTTGAAATCTGGGGTATTGGTAGACCGGCGTTTAAACAAGGTTCAAGACCTTATTCAGCCTATCACACAGAGCTGGAAAAGTTCGTTGATTCCGGAGATATTTGATGAAATCTCGGCTGAAGCTATCTTAAGAATTCAACTGGGTCGGTTGGCGCAAGAAGATAAACCAAGGTGGATTCACAATCCTAAAGGGAAGCTGACGGTGAAATCTGCATTTCTTTTTTACCAAAAACATCGCTCTGCCGCTGTTCGTGGTCTTGAAGCAGCGGATTGGAAACGTATCTGGCGTCTTAAGGTGCAACATCGTCTGAAGTTGCTCTTTTAGAAATTAGCAGCTGAGGCCCTCCCCCTTCGAAGCCGTATGAACCTTTTAAAACCCCTCCGGGACGTTATGCCCCATCTGTAATGCTCATGAAGAGACCCGCGAACACTTATTTCTCGGTTGCTGGTATAGTGTCTATTTGTGGAGGTCTGGCCCTTGGCCTTTTAACTCGATAGCTTTTGCTAACCAGCCGTTATCCCATTGGCCGCACTTTATTTTGGATCCATATAATCTGCCAGTGCAGGATCGTGGTAGATGGCAGGATTTCATGTTGGTTGTGGTTATCACAGTGGATGCCATTTGGATGCATCGCAATAGTTTAGTTCATGGCAACAAACAAATGGATATTTTCTTGTCTATTCAATCTGTCCATAGCAGATTTGTGGCATACAAGGGAGCGTTCTTTCTCGTGGCAACCACCCCCACCAGGAACAATCAAGATCAAATTTGACACGCCTGTTAAAGACAATTTGTTATGGGCAGCAGCTGTTTGCAGAAATTGTAAGGGTGAGATATTGAGAATTCGAATGCAAAAAGCGGTGGGATCCAATCCACTGAAAGGGGAGGCACTTGCTGCCAGGCTGGCCTTCGGCCTGACTTCTACGCTAAGCTTGAGGAGTCTGCTGTTAGAATTGAAGGTGACTCTTCGATTTTGATCGATCGAGTTCGTAGAAAAGAGGAGACACCTTGCTGGTGCATTGAAGGTGAAGTTATCACCATGCGTCTGATGCTTGAACAATGGAGTGAGTGGAAGATAGCTTGGACACCCCGTGAAGGCAATTCGTTAGCCCACGATCTTGCCAAATGGGGTTTTATTGAACGAGGCATTGGGGGACAATTCTTCGGCTTCTGTACCGCAGGATATTGTTTCTTGTAAGGACTCTGTTTATTTTGACAGAGTTAGCCCTCAATGATATTGATTCCATGTTGCGAAGAAGAAGAAAAAAACCAAAACAGAGATCTTTAGACGAGATGAGAGGCCATGAAGAATCATATCCACCCATTACGGGGTGGAAACCATGTTTTTAGCAAACAAAGCTGAACTCTACTGTCCCAAATCCAATTCATGTCCGGATTTACCCGCAGTTCCGATCTGAATCAATCACGAAAAGGACTCTGAAAGATCAGAGAAAGAAGAACATTTGATATACTATTAACGGCATAAGATCAGCAACTATATTAGCCTAGCACCCGTTCCTGCATACAGCATATCCCATACAAGACCCGAGTCTTTGATCTCGATTTTAAACTACCCCTTCTGTTAATCCAGGAAACAAAATAATACAGAGAAAATTAAATTTTCATTTTTTGTTTTTCCTAAGCTAGGGTCAAGATATCTATAAAATTCACATCAACTTCTTGATCGCCAGTAAGAAGGGGCTAGCCTCATATGAAAAATATCCTCAACTCATGAGCAAGTCTTTTTTTAATAAATCCGTACTCTAATTATATAACTATAACTTAACAAGCATATAATGCTCAACACCACTTCAATTTCTATCAGGATAATCTGCAAAAGCTAACAAAACAAATCCATAGCAACAGAAATACACTTAGAAGGTATTGGAGTCACTAACATCGTTTGAAACAAAATTTCCCCTGTACCGCAAGAAAAATTAGGCAAATCATATACTGATAACCCCGGATTACCATTTACCTCAAATTAAGCCTTCTTTTTTCCTCCAACATAAGCTTACCTAGCTCGTGAAAGGACTCCATCCTCTTCACATACAAACTCGGCATCCCTCACCTTCCGGCACTTATTCTCCAACTCTCTCGCCTTGCGCTCCCAATCCCCCCCATCAAATCCCTCATAAACTTCTTATCAAACCCAGAAACACCCTTAGCTGCTGTCTCAAACGCCGCGTTCAAACATGGATAACTCGCCTGCGAGTCTATCCTCTCGCCACCCTTCTGAGACCCATTGTCCAACCCCTCCTTCCTCGCCCCCATAACACGTCTTGCTTCGGCAATGCCAATGCCACTAAAGTGCTGTTATTAGTTTTGCCCTTCTCAGGATTGCTAAGGTGGCAATTTGTTATGGGCAGCAGCTGTTTGCAGAAATTGTAAGGGTGAGATATTGAGAATTCGAATGCAAAAAGCGGTGGGATCCAATCCACTGAAAGGGGAGGCACTTGCTGCCAGGCTGGCCTTCGGCCTGACTTCTATAAGCTTGAGGAGTCTGCTGTTAGAATTGAAGGTGACTCTTCGATTTTGATCGATCGAGTTCGTAGAAAAGAGGAGACACCTTGCTGGTGCATTGAAGGTGAAGTTATCACCATGCGTCTGATGCTTGAACAATGGAGTGAGTGGAAGATAGCTTGGACACCCCGTGAAGGCAATTCGTTAGCCCACGATCTTGCCAAATGGGGTTTTATTGAACGAGGCATTGGGGGACAATTCTTCGGCTTCTGTACCGCAGGATATTGTTTCTTGTAAGGACTCTGTTTATTTTGACAGAGTTAGCCCTCAATGATATTGATTCCATGTTGCGAAGAAGAAGAAAAAAACCAAAACAGAGATCTTTAGACGAGATGAGAGGCCATGAAGAATCATATCCACCCATTACGGGGTGGAAACCATGTTTTTAGCAAACAAAGCTGAACTCTACTGTCCCAAATCCAATTCATGTCCGGATTTACCCGCAGTTCCGATCTGAATCAATCACGAAAAGGACTCTGAAAGATCAGAGAAAGAAGAACATTTGATATACTATTAACGGCATAAGATCAGCAACTATATTAGCCTAGCACCCGTTCCTGCATACAGCATATCCCATACAAGACCCGAGTCTTTGATCTCGATTTTAAACTACCCCTTCTGTTAATCCAGGAAACAAAATAATACAGAGAAAATTAAATTTTCATTTTTTGTTTTTCCTAAGCTAGGGTCAAGATATCTATAAAATTCACATCAACTTCTTGATCGCCAGTAAGAAGGGGCTAGCCTCATATGAAAAATATCCTCAACTCATGAGCAAGTCTTTTTTTAATAAATCCGTACTCTAATTATATAACTATAACTTAACAAGCATATAATGCTCAACACCACTTCAATTTCTATCAGGATAATCTGCAAAAGCTAACAAAACAAATCCATAGCAACAGAAATACACTTAGAAGCAAATAATCCCACGTAACAAAATTGATATTTCGAGTCACTAACATCGTTTGAAACAAAATTTTGAAACCCCTGTACCGCAAGAAAAATTAGGCAAAGCATAACCCGATAACCCCGGATTACCATTTACCTCAACTATTAAGCCTTCTTTTTCAGTGCCTCCAACATAAGCTTACCTAGCTCGTGAAAGGACTCCATCCTCTTCACATACACCTCCAACTCGGCATCCCTCACCTTCCGGCACTTATTCTCCAACTCTCTCGCCTTGGCGCTCCCAATCCCCCCCATCAAATCCCTCATAAACTTCTTATCAAACCCAGAAACACCCTTAGCTGCTATTGTCTCAAACGCCGCGTTCAAACATGGATAACTCGCCTGCGAGTCTTTCATCCTCTCGTCACCCTTCTCTTCCCCATTGTCCAACCCCTCCTTCCTCGCCCCCATAACCACGTCTTGCTTCGGCAATGCCAATGCCACTAAAGTGCTGTTATTAGTTTTGCCCTTTCGATTGCTAGGTGGCTCAGCTTTCTTGTTAGCCTCAAGGCCCCAAATCTTCTTTGACAGCTCGAAGGACTTGCTTTCGTGGGGCTTAGAGAAAACCATGTCTTCGCCGCCTTTCTCCATGTTGGTCTTATACTTCTTCTTCATCCTCCTAATCTTATCCATCAACTGGGCCTTGGAGACCTCTACGCGGAGGTTCTTCTTGATAAAGTCGTGGAACGCGCCCATGTCGGCCGAAGGGTCGGACCCTTTCTTGGACTCGAACTCGATCATACCCTTCAGGACAGCAAGCTCGTCCTCCTCGCCCCACAGCCGTTGGATCGGTCCCGATGCCTTCTTCAAATCCTCATCTTCCCCGTTGGTGATCGATGATGCAGATACCTTCCTCTTCTTCCGGTCCTTCGTGCTGTTCCGGTCGGTCTCCGCACCACGCTTCAACAATGAAGCATGGACAGAGATCGGAGTAGAGTCGTTGTTGTTATTGAGTTTATTGGAATTGGGTGGGTCACCCATGGGCTTGGACGCGATTGGCTTGATGGTGAAGTCGGCGGTGGATGGCGAAGGCGTTGATTTCTCGGTCTCGGAGTCCGATTCTGATTCGCTTTCGGACCCGGATGAGGGTTGGGGTTTGGAGACGATCTTTGACAACGACGTTGGCGCTGTTACAGTTGTCTTCTTCGGAGGGGATTCTTCTTCTTCATCATCGTCGTCTTCATCTTCATCTTCCTCTTCTTCATCCTCGGATTGTTCCTTCTGTTTTTCTACTTCCTCTTCCTTTGATTCGGCGTCTTCATCAGACTCTTCCTCTTCCTCTTCCCCAGAAGTAGTGGCGGGCGGTGGGTCTTCTTTGAGCCGCTTCGGAGCCATTGCTAACGAGAAAGCGAGGAAGAGGGTTTTGGGAGTAAGAGACTAGAGAGGCAGAAAAACGGGCGGAGGGAATATATCGTGTGGGAGTAGGGTTTTGACCGGAGCCCACCGTGACGTGCCCTCTACTGATTGGGTGGAGATTTGTACACTTTAGGACGTCGGCCACTGGCCTCTGGAAAAAGGGACGTTCGCATCTAAAACGGCGAGGCGTTTACGGGATCCTGGCGACACACCATTGACGACGCAATAGAAACTACAAGTTTGTTATTTTGGGTAATTCAATTTTCTATGTTTTTGCCTTTTTGAGGGGTAATTATTCAATTTTATTTATTATTTTATGTGCTTCTAAATTTCAAACTGATATGTCAAATCAAAAGCTTTTATATAAGATGTTAAAAATCGAGACTCCAAACATTTCTTTGCTAAATGACAAGGGATTTTAAGCGCTTTTAATTTTAATATTGAATAAATTAAAATAGACTCAAATTTAATCCCTGATTTTTTAACTCGCGACTTCATGAGAGAAAAATGAGTTTCAAAAAGTCTTCCCTTCCTTCCTGAAGTCTTCCTTTCCTTCCTGACCTAGGGTTGTATTTGAGAGTTAAAATTTTAGAAAGGTTAAAATTCTAAGATATTGAAATTGGTGAAAAAGTGAAAAGATAGATGATTTAAATGAAATTTTTTATATTTATTATAGTAAAAAGTAATGATTTGATGAAGAGAGAGATTATATTGTAATTGTTTTATCGTGTTAAAATTTTAAAAGGCTAAAATTTTAGTAAACAAACATAGCGCTAAACATTCAACTAAGAAAATCTCCACGAATGACCTCCTCGCAAGACTCTCACCTGCAAGACCAATAATTTATAAAACATAACTTTTTCAAAAAATAGTTTAATTTTAAAAAATTATTTTTTTATTTTACCAAAAATATATTATTAGGTTGTTATTATGTTATTTGTACTAAATAAAATTGACTTGAAACTACTTTACATTATAAATAACTTTTAAATCGAAACAAACTGAATTTAAAGGGAAAAACAAAAAACAAAAGACTATTCATTAGTGTGGTTCACAACAGTGTACAATGAAGATGAAGTTGGTTGGGTATTTATGTTCTTTGCTGTACAGCCAAAATCTTTTTGCCATCGGTAGAAATAATATATATGACACAGGCCACGAGGTCAATCCCTTCTCAGCCAACAAAATTAGAAAGTTCATTTACAGACGAATAATAATGCCTGAAATATGAATGAAATTCAGGCTTCGTATTCTGTTGCTGGAAGAAGCTGAGAGCTGGACTACTTCTGCTAAGCTTCATCTGTTCATCATGCCTTGGAGAATTCCAACCTGTAGAAATCCCTAAGGCGGAAAAAGATCAATGTTGTAAGAACAGTTCACATATTCAATATGGTGGAAGCTCTTAATATTCATCAAAAGTTCTAGTTTTGTACATAAGGAGATTCCCACGTGGATTTTGGAATTCAAATTTAGGCCATCATATGATGCAGGACACATTCAAGAAAACCAAAACAACAGATGCAGAACACAACCAGCTTTAGCAGCTGAAACACTTGATGTGGCCATCCATTCAACTGTGACTTCGCTGTCTTCCCACCCGAAGAAAAAATAAAGACAGACACACCAACAGACCAGACCCACCAGTACCTGCTGGCTGCTGTCATTATGTCTAGAGGTTTGTCCCAAAGTTGCTTCCCCACCTCTAGACATGCTTTCCTACTTCTACCTGAACTATTTAGATGGATCTTCCCAAGAACTAGAGGATGATAAGATATCCTTGCAAATTTGTCTCGGAGAGACATGCACACAAAACCTGTGAGAACTAAATCCTATTGGAGTTAGAAAAGGAGAGAACTTTCAAAGAATAAAATTAGAAAAAAACAAAAAAGCAGGAAAATCATCAGTTTCTTATTTCTTTCACAGCTCAGAAAGCACTAAATGGAGCAAAAGTCACCATTTTCCTGGCCTTTAGGAAAGCGATAAAATAACTGCTTTCAATCTTCAAAACAACCCTGCAAAAGAGGAAAATCTTATGCCTCTATTTCTTATATATATGATTGTTGTGTCAGGTCAAATTTTTTTTTTTTTTCAAAAAAAAAAACGAAGTGGAGAAGAATTCAAGACAATCATCCTACTAGAGGCCATGAGGGGTTTAAGAAACTCCTGCCTGGTTTCAGTGATTTGCATCTCGTAGGACACTCGAAAGTTGACAGCCTAGAGTGATGAGTTATACATTATGCAGAATCCTTTTAAAGATCCATAGGTATGATGTATTTTATCTCATTACTCTCAAGTTCAGTCACTGGCAGCTAGATCAAAATCATATGCTATTCACAGACAAAAGATTCTTTTTCCCTCAGGGGAGAAAAACCATGCCCAATTCAAAAATTCATGTATACCTATTTGAAATGAAAGTTAAGGAGATAGAGTTTCATCATCCGAACTAGAGTTGTCCATCCGCCTCTCTTCTATTGCTGGAAACAGTCTCTGATGTATCTCTGAAGGCTGCTGACGATTTTCAAGAGCAGATGACACTGACGGAGCCTCTTTCTTGGAAGTCCTTGCCATCTTCACTCCTGCATCCCTAACATCTTTGCATGCCTTATCTAACATTCTCAAGAAATCACGTACAATAGCAAATAAGCGCAAGCCTTCATCCTTCCCTGCCTTCCCATGGAAGTAATCTGCAGCACTTTTCACCAGAGCCATTATTCTCTTCTCTTCCTCCAGTAGGTGTGAAATGTCAGCTTCCACACAATCAACAAAATTGGCTAGTACACGATGGAATTCACTGTCTTCATCCAGACTATTCATCTCAGCATTTAGGAAATCTTTAGTTTTTGTCAATGATTGGTTGAGTCTGGACACTGTAGCTGTTAGGCCATCGGCGTCCACGAATGCTGCTTTTTTTACATCTTCAAGTTCATTGCTTAGTCCTGAAACCACCTGAAGACCGAGGTTACAATGATGCTCTGCTGATTCTTCAGGAAAATCCTCGGCACAATCATCTGTTTTCATGCTGGAGTAACTCTGGCTTGCTCTGGCTGTACGAACAGCTCGTATGCCTTCAGAACGGATTATCTCCTGAACAACAAAGTGCAGTAGTGTGGTCTTGCCATCTGTTCCCTTTACATCTGACAGTTTCAAGAGTGTGTCAAGCTTAAATGCCTGTGCACCGCCTCTGTAGGTTCCATCATTCATGCGGTTACCAGTTTTAAGAACTGCTTCTAAGAGTTTTAGGAATAGCCTGCTGCTTCTTAGTTTCTTACAAGCGACCTGCCATTTAAAACAAGGCATGATTACTTAACCATAAACATCCAGCAACTGCTTTCTAGAGGGACACGGACATAGGATCTAGGACTTAGAGCTGCAGTCAGCCACACAACTATTCTGGCATATAAAGCACGAGGAAGCAGTAGTCCAAAATCCTATGTTTATGTATTACTACCAAAACAGGACTGGTAATATGATATACCTTAATTCATCTATCAAGTGTCTCACCTCTAGAGTTGCCAAGGACTCCTTAACGTTAGTGAGCTCCTCATGAACAGAACTCATAAACAAAAGTGACTCTAGTCGCTTAAATGCAAATGGGAAGTCAACCATAACTTTGAGGAACCGATCTGCAGGGCCAAGTTGAGAAAGATCACCACTGAATAGCCTGAGCTTGAGTTCTTCCTCTGTTGTTGGTGCCATCTTCAGCAAATTTTGAAGAAGCTCAGCAGGAAGCTCATTACCTGAATCAATGAGTTAAATCATGGTGACTCTAAACCCACCACCTAAGAATCTCCATAACTAAACAACTTTGGCTTGGTGAACGTGTTACAAGCCACTGAGTTGTATATAGGCCAGCATAAAATAATAGAAATAAAGCACATCATTCAAGTCTGTCTGGTGTACGTCTTACGAAATTTCTATTTAGGTAGTAGTTGGTCGTTAGTATTTTTTTTAGGATAATTTGCTCGTGGACCAACGAGTGCACAGGCACAGTAAGGATGAATGGTATGCACCAACATACTTGAAGTGGTACCACTTGGTTTTCGTCCTAAAATCTCTTCTTTCTTCTGGCAGAAGAGCACCAATTCAAAGCTTTCTACCGAAGAATTGTAAAATGCACAGAACTGAACATTCAGACCCTTGGCCACATCTCAAGCCTATTATCTTTAACATACACTATTAAAAAGCCTAATTTTTCACTCTGCAAGCTAACAAGCAAAATTAACTTATGGTAACAAATTGAAAACTTATACATGCAATAATGGAAAGTCACGATCAGCAGAAACTATGGGAGTTCCTACCAGGTTAACCAGATCAAGTTCATCCCAATGTTTGTAATAACAAGATGGCTCGAATCTAACCTACAGAAAGATTCCAGACAATTTCTTTTCTTTTCTTTTTTTCATTTTTTAAAATCCAAACAAACATCCATCTTTGCCAAGCAAATTGACATAAGGATTATCTTGCTTGTCATAGTCTACAAAAGATTAGTAAGCATCAAATATTTCTTCAACACATAGAATTTGGGACAATTAATGGGCATGAAGCCACATAAACAGAAGAAAGTCAAATACAGAACATAGAGTTTGGACCTAAGAGTAGCTATCAATACACTTCTCATGTGTGAAAGCACGTAATCAAATTAAACTGTCTGTTAATTGACAGTTGAATACGAGTTTTCTTTATGCATGCTAGTTATGTATTGTTTTTATCACTTTAAGATGCTTCTTCCAGGAGAGATAGAGAGAAGAGACCTTCTTGAAGGGCATCAAGGATCTCTTCTGTTGTCACATTCAGAGCTCGTAGAAGAATCGATAGGTTTTGTGCTTTCTTAGCATCAATAATCTGAATATACTGGACTGAAGGTTCAAGGGATGCTGACTCTTTCTTGCGCTCGATTTTGTTCTTTTCCATATTGGTATAACCAAATAGAGACTCTATCATCTCCTCATTGAACCTGCAAAAATCATAAAGAATTAAACTGATTAGCAGGGTCTGCTATTGCTTATTCATGGAATCTGAAGTTACAAAGACAAAGGTAGTCTTACTGGAATGATCCAGAACTGATTTCATGCCAGACCATTGATTGATCAGGGTTGGCAAGAACCTTATCCCAAAAAAAAGGTTTTAACTTGGCTTTTGGAGCACTGGATTCACCATCAAGATCACCTTCCTCAGTAGAACCCGGGTTTCCACGACGATGTAGTCCAAGAGGTGAAGGTCGATTTTTCCCAGGCATTAATTTTGGTGGAGCAGGTGGAGGTCGAGCAGCTTGAGGAGGTGGTGGGGGCTGAGGTGCAGGAGGAGGAGGAGGTGGAGCTGGACTTGGTGGAGCAGGAGGCACAGGAGCTGATCTCCCAGGGGGAAGCTTTAGAGGAGGAAGCGGTATTTGCCCTTCATCTTCTGATGATGGTGCCCCAGCCTGTGAGGAATCATAGTTTTCATGATTCGCGGACAAATTGATAAGGAAAGATGGATTCTTTCCACTATCAATACCGAAATCTTTGCTACTAGAATTCCCTTGACTAACAGATTTTTGTGAAGAACCTGAAAGATAGATTTTATAGAGATCATCAGAGCATTCAAAAAAATTGAAGATATAATGCGTCAATCATGAAAGCCTCAGAGATGGATACCAGCAGAAAAATCACTCATGCTTAACGTGAGAAGAGGTCTTTCATCTTTTTGTCCATCTCTTGGGCCAATTTTGTTGCTACTACCCTTGAGACAGCAAAAGAGGATCAGTGAAATAAAGGCAAGGACTCCTGCTGCAGTTGCAGCAACAATGATAATTTTTTCAGTATGACTGCTACCATGTTCTCTTGCTGAATTATTTGGAGCATTATGGTGAACAGGTGGAAAATCTTTCTGAGGCGGGGGAAGTAAGTCAATCAGGCCTGGTGAGGGAGATTGCACTTCTGGTCCTTCAAGAGGGGTGGCCCTTGGATTTTGCAATGGGGAGCTGGCAGGTACTAGATCAGATGGTCCCAGACCATAACTAGGTGACACTGATGCTGGCATAGGAGCTAAAGCTGGCACAGGGGTTGGTGCTAGCCGTCGATGTGACTGACGTGCCAGACGTCTTCTAGGAGCATTTGGCCTCCTAAAAAGCAACTCAACACACTTGATTATCCAACTCTTGGAGCCAGTCTCCTCACCAGGAACATTTAACAGAAATTTTTTTTTTCTTAAGCAATCCAGAACTGTTTTTCTCATACAGGGAGGTAGAACTCTTGGAGCTCCGTGTATCTCTCTTTTAGACAATAGTAATGATTTTCTATCCCTGCTTGCTTCCTTTAGGGTATACAAATCAAACTCTTTAAGAGAATCTTTCATGTATCTCAATCCTTTCCTCCAATGAACCCATATGTGCTCCACCTGCTGTCAGAGTATTTCATCAAATAATGCCTCACAGATGATCCTACTATATCACAAAACCTTTAAACTATTTCTCTACAAGTTCAATCTGGGAACTAAAAAATTCCCAAGACTTCCCTGAATTGCATTTGTAATGTCTTGACACAGAAAAATCTCAACCAACTGGAAGCCATACTTATATTGGCGAAAAGCTTTGGAGGAAAAGAGGATGCAACAATGTTTGGTCCATACACGTATGTCAACAAGCATGCAGTGAATAAAAATCATGTAATATATTTGGATGTGCGTCAAATCTAACAATAGATCTCGTGTTCGGCCTTTTTTCTGTTCTTTTTTTCTTTTATAGTGGATTGGAGGAGGGGAGATTGACAGCAATGATTTTGCATACCTGTCAAAGACATTACTTGGGGTAGAACCCTGTTTCTCACAAAAAGCGGTTTGCTTCTATCTGCTTTAGAACTCCAGAAAAGTAACACTACTAAGAAAGACTAGATCCTTGAAGTTATCGTAGGGTTGATCTCGAAATAGATCAAAAGCCCCTAAAATTGAATCCCAATCTGATATTTCTCGCGAATTGGTCTACCACTGCGCAGAATAGCTAGATACAATCACAAGTTTGCTCATCCATACATGAGGCTTCTGTTGTCACATGCCTAGGGAGAGACATGCCAACTACATTTAGCAACCAAGTGTAGAGCACAGTCGGTCATTGAACCTTGAATACTCTATTACTATACTAGCTACTCTTCCAATACCACAAAGATGCGTAGGTTCACATGAAGGTGCAAGAATGATTCCTAATATATTCTTGCTCCTGTGTCACCTGCTCATTTGACTATATGTTATAACCTTAAATTAACAACTATGAAAATGCAATTGGAGGCAAGGCTTCAAAAAATCACTCTTCTACCCTTATCAAAGAACATCTTATGACATCGTTTCTTAGCTGTCTAGCTGTAACGATATTTGAAAGCCCAAATACTCAAACCAAATTCTTTTATCTCAGATACCGCATTTGCATCTTTATTTGCTTCTTGGCATAGAACACAAGAGATCAGGTTCTTCCTGATCATGGAAGTGAGGGCCAGAATTGATGAGGCTTTTTTCTTCTTCTTCTTTCCTTGGTTCTCTATTTTGGTGCTAAATTAATTTTTTATCAATGTTTCTCTTGAACTTTCTGTCACCTTTGCTATAGTCTCGGCCTAGATCATTCCAATAATACACGAAACTTACTTTCAAAAAGATTAAGGCCTCGCAACAAAAAAAATAAATAAATAACTGATTGGCTATAGTCACCAAGAATCAGAATGCATTGTGTCAAAAGTACTTTTCAAATTCTCTGCATTGAGAAACCATAGCTTGCATTGCAAAACCAAGCAGAAATGCAGACTAGTCCAAGATCTAATGTCCCACCAAAACTGCAAATAGGTTCAAAGTCTACAAATCTGTGATTTATACTCATTATTTAAAACAAAGCACAGACAAACCAAAAATTTAATGCAGGAGTTCCCTACCATGTCAGCATCGATACTTTCCGGGCAACCTCCATCGCTATAAATTGTTTCTGTAATCTTCCTCTTCGCGTCTGAAACCCCTATTTGCAACACGCAAAGCAAAATCATGAAAGCAACCGCATAACCAGCCCTTCTTAATTCCATTGCTCTCCAAATCACTCAAGCGGCATATTTTCCTTCTCATTTCATCGAATTTGAATAAAAATCGTCTGAAAATCTCTCTAACAAAACAAAAGTATAGTCCTCCTCCTCGCCCTCCTCAAAAACAGCCTTAGCTTCCAATATGTTTAACTCAGCCTTGTGAATATCACACAAATAAATCCACAATTTGGAGGATCACCCCCAACTTTTTCAATGTCTGTATTCTGGAAAGCTCAGAATTGGGATTGAAACGTGACCACAATGGGTATACAGGAGCAATATGTATCAGAGTTTTGACAAAAAAAACTCAATGTTGCCGATGTCAATGTAATGTGTTTGCAAAAGACGAACCAAAGAACGTAAAAGAATCGAGAAACAAATCATGCAAAGCTCCTAGCCAACCGAAGAAGCTCAAAACTACATGAATCGGATTTTACCGATCAAAAAATTTGCAAAGAAATAATTTTTTTTTTTTCTCTAACTATTTGCCAATGTAAGTTTTTCCTGTTGGGATTTCGTTCATGCGTAAGATGTCATGTTTTTGGGAAGGGACACGAGAGAGAGAGAGAATGAGAGGAAGGAGAGAGAGAGAGAGAGAGAGATGACGCGTAAAAGACTCACAAACGTGGGGAGAACAATGTGGGACACCCATAATTGTTTTTTGTTCTTCTTCCTTTTTTTTGGTTGTGTCTTTGCCTTGGTTGTTCCATCTGGTTTCCAGTTGTAGGCATTTCCATGGATAATCCTAATGAAGCAAACCAGGGCCAAAAAGAACCAGATGCGACTTCCCCTTGCGTTCACCATGTTCTTAATATCTTCGTTCTAGTGGAAAATGACTGTCCACTTGGAAAATTTTGACTTTGGGGATTCTTCAATCTTCACAACCCGAGTCTAAGGGCAGAATTGGGTCGAAATCAATATACAATAAGCTTAGTTAGCATATTTGTAGACCCAATACGATGTTGATGTTTCTCTTACCCCGCCCCCCCCCTTTTTTGGGCTTCTTTTACCCCATTTTGTTCATAGAGAACTCAACTTTTGTTGAACTTCCACTGTTCCACAGTTCCACTCTACTGTTATGCTTGGACCCAATAAATGTATGTTTTTAACACGGAATTGACCATGCACGTTCGGCATTTGAGAAGTAAGAGAACAAGCTATCCGAGTTAAGGGAGAAACATGTGGACACGTGTTCCGAAATCAGCAGGCTTTTGCTCCAAGAAAGCCACTACAACCAGAACCGTTACAAGAGAGAAGCGGGCCGCAAATGTTCAAACTAATCTTGTGTTAATTTTTCTAATATTTGATCCAAAGTTACGCTCAAAAGTACATATTACTCGTCGTGTGGCATGTATCAATGCCGGATCCCGGGGCCTTTTCTCAATGAATATATATAATTTGTCAATTTTAAAAAAAAATCTCACGAAGAAAGAGGAAAAAAAATTATAATTAAATTCTATTTATGATCTCCATTAAATGGTTCATGACTTTTCTTTAAACAAGATTATTGATTTTTTTATGCATAAATATTTGAATTTATATAATATAAATGGACTAGTCTTTATGATTTCTCTCCCCAACCAAAAAAATCTTAGGTCCATTACTGACATGTGTGTTCTAGTGATATCGGCCAAGTACCCTCTGGACAAGTTGAGCATGTTGGACGTAGCAGTTTACACAGGGGCGTTGAGCCCTTAGGCCGAAACCTAAATTTAGGTTATTTGAATTTTTTTAATTTGATATAATAATGTAATATATCTTAATGTTAACCATAAAACATCTGTAAAGCTATTAGAACATTATTATTCTAATTCAACAAATATAAAATAATTATCCCCTGTATTATTTTCAATTGTAGAGAGACGATAGTCAAAATAAATATATTGATATATAAAAATAGATATAGGGGACAAAAATATATATTTCGTCTTTATTATGCATGATTGCGTTGACTATGCTTCTCCAAAATGATAAAAAAAAAATAATAATAATAATCAATTTATTTCTTAAATTTTTTTTTATGAATTATGGCCCACGTTTAGTGCTTTTGTTAGTCATTGAGCCGATATTCACAAGAGGAGTTCGTGGCTCTATAAGATCTTACTTGATTTATTGTTTCTAAAAAAACTAGAAGAAGGTCATGAATAAGTATTACAAAGGAAGATTACTCATGGGGATGTAGCTCAGATGGTAGAGCGCTCGCTTAGCATGCGAGAGGTACGGGGATCGATACCCCGCATCTCCATTTTAATTTTGTTTTTCCCTTTCTTCTGTTATCCTTTTTTTTTGCTAAACAGTCTTATTCACTCAATGGAAACCCCTATGCCCTGGGGAGAAACCCCATGCCTTCAGGCTTCAACTGAAATAACTACCCAAACGCTGTGATATGAGTGGAGAGAAACTTCATGCGCTCACAGCACAGGTTTGCTTCTTTTTCTGTTTTTCACCTAAAACTCCTACCTAGCAACACCTTCCCATATCACCAGACTCGTTACTGAAAACAGCTCCAGTTGTGCCAGCCACTCTCAGTCTCAGCATCTCATCTTCTACATGAATGGCGCTCTTCCTTTCACTCTCACTCACAAACTCCTCAAACCCCACAGGGGCCACAGCCCAACCCTCCTCAAGCGATCTCTACACGCCAACCCCACCGTCACCCAATCCCCACAAAATGGTCTCATTCTCACTTCATTACAATGTGGTTCCATCTTGCAGTCCCTCACCAACGCCAAATTATTCACAAAAGGCCAGCAACTCCATGCCCATATCATCATTTGTGGCACTCTCCAACACAACACTTACCTGAATACCAAACTCGCCGCATTTTACGTGAGTTTTGGCCATATGGCCGAAGCCCAGTTGATCTTTGATTTGATTGAATTGAAAAATTCATTTTCGTGGAATTTAATGATCAGGGGCTATGCTTGTAGTGCGTGCTCTCTGAAGTCCATTGCTTTGTACCGTGAAATGTTGAGTTCGGGATGGAGAGCGGACAAGTTTACGTACCCGTTTGTTCTTAAGGCCTGTGGGGATTTGTTACTTACTGAAATTGGGAAGATGGTTCACGGTGAGGCATTGGTTTGCGGGTTGGAGTCAGATATTTATGTATGTAATTCTCTGCTTGCAATGTACTCAAAGTTTGGGGACATGGCGATGGCGAGGATGCTGTTTGATAGAATGTCCGATAGGGATTTAACTTCTTGGAACACAATGATTGCTGGCTATATAAAAAATAATAGCTCAAAAGAGGCTTTAGGCGTTTTTGATGTAATGGGAAAAGCTGGACTGAATGTGGATGGAATTACTTTGCTCGGTCTCCTCTCTGCTTGTACTGGTGCAATGGCCTTGAAACCAGGGAAAGCCTTACACTGTTATGTTGTTCGACATAATGCTGAATTTTCCAATAAATTTTTGAGAAATGCTCTTATTCAAATGTATTCTAAATTTAGCAATATAACTTATGCAAGGCGACTATTTGATGAAGTGAAGGTAAAAGATACAGTTACGTGGAATTCCATGCTTTCAGGTTATGAAAAGAGTGGAGATGCTTTTGAGAGCTTAAGACTTTTCTGTAGGATGGTTACAGAAGAGGCAGGACCGGATGAAGTGACTATTGTAAGTGTTCTTGGAGCTTGTGATCACTGCACAGCCTTACAATTTGGCACCTCTGTTCATTCATGTCTTGTGAAGAAAGGATTTAGTGTGAATACTATAGTGGGAACTTCCCTTATAGACATGTATGCTAAATGCGGAAGCTTGGCTTGTTCACGACGTGTTTTTGATGATATGCCCGAAAAGAATTTGGTTGCTTGGAGTGCTATGGTTGCAGGATATGGAGTTCATGGGAGGGGAAGAGAAGCCATCTTCATTTTTCATGCCATGATTGCAAACAATATTCTTCCTGATGAGGGCATCATTACTTCTGTTTTGTCAGCATGTAGTCATGCAGGGTTAGTCTATGAGGGCAGACAAATTTTCCATAGCATGACCACAGAGTACAATGTCAAGCCTACACCCGCTCACTATACGTGTTTTGTGGACCTTCTTGGTAGAGCAGGGCACTTAGATGAAGCATATGATCTTATCAAGAGTATGGAAGTTATTCCAACGAGTGATATATGGGCTGCCTTGCTTTTTGCTTGCAGGCTGCATCAAAACGCCAATCTAGCCAAAATTCTAGAGCAGAAAGTGGTTGAAATGAACTCCGAAGGGGCGGGCACCTATGTCTGCCTTTCGAATATTTATGCAGCAGAGAAATGGTGGGACGATGTGGAAAGGGTAAGAGCCCTACTGAGAAGGAAGGGACTGAAAAAACCAGCAGGCTGCAGTTTTGTTGAGGTAGACAAGGTTGTTCATCGGTTCTTAGTTGGAGATAGGTCCCACCATCAGACAGAAGCTATATATGCCAAGTTAAAGGACTTAAATCATCAACTAAAGGAGGTTGGATACAAGCCCGATACAAGCTCAGTTTTCTACGATGTTGACGAAGAAGTGAAGGAAAAGATGCTTTGGGATCACAGTGAAAGACTAGCCATTGCTTTTGCTCTTATTAACACAGGTCCAGGGACCATAATCAGGATAACTAAGAATCTTCGCATATGTGTAGATTGCCACACTGTGACAAAGCTTATTTCCAAGCTCATGTGTAGGGAGATTATAATGCGAGATATCCATAGGTTCCACCTCTTTAAAGATGGATTTTGTTCTTGCGGTGATTATTGGTGAGTTATACACGTAACCAAAATCTAATTGTTCATTCTGTACAGAAATGGGAAATTCATATCTTCATGTGAACAGCAGATGCCCGAACTTCTTTTTACGGAGCCTCAGTATGGCTTTTCATTAGGGTCAGGGATCCAACTCTTTTATGTGGTTTCATAACTGCTGCTGCTTTGCCCATTTGCCTGTTTTCTCACTTAAATATAGACAAGATCTTGTCTATCAAACTAGCAAGTGCATCACCGACACTCATATCTGTTTCTTTGTCCCATGGGAATGGCTCCATTGGTTCTGTTGCTTCTAGCAGATCTTCAATTGTCATCTTTGGCTTAGATTGCTCCAATGGACCTATATCGTTGTTGTACTTTTCTGGATCTGGACAGTAATCCTATGAGAGATAGAAGACACTTGATCATTTCAAGTTGATGGAGAATATTCTCTTTTGTCCATAAATACCAATGTGATAATTGCATACCTGATCGGCATGCATCTTCTTGACAAATGTCTTAAATATATTGAAATTCATTTTCTGGAATAGATCATCTGATAAACGAAGGTATGTCAACCCATACATCCTTAGTTTTGGTGGGCCATCTTTGTTGACACCATTAGGTCTAGCGTTTAGAAGGATTTGGTTGTAACCATCACGATCATATCTTGGAAGAGCATTCTCTCCTGCAACATCAATGCCCTCTCTCCAACCTCCACACAGTACCTGGGAATGCATGTTCAATCGATCAGCCGACTGGTTTTTAATGAATAGTCAATACACATGCATTATGGGTGAATCAATTTCTGTAAATGTTGATTAAAAAAACATTTTTCTTTCTTTCCAAAGAAAATTTTGATGGAAGACTAGAAAATTGAAGAGAAGCATAGTTATCTAGCAAAAGAAAAAAGAATCTAGCAACTTTGTGGAGATTATCATCAAAGCCATTTGCAGCCTGAAAAGCTTGTGCAAACTCACAATTTGAAAGAGCATATCTCAATCAGAAACATGAAAGGGAGGTATGAAAAATGGATCGATGTTTAAAGTTTTTACCTGCTGAACAAGTTCTTGAGGTCCACTTTTGGCCTCAGCAATTTGTTCAGAGTTCCTCATCTCAAGACATGTGAAATTCAAAATGGCGTAATGCCTGGACAGCATCCTTGCTATAGGTCGGTACCCATCTCTACTTTTCAAGTTGTAGTATCCTGCAGTAAGCTCTGCAGCGTGGTTATCTGTCTTATACCACCAATGGATTCCGGCGACCTGTTTCCAAATGGAGCGAGCTATTTCATTCATTGATAGTATGCGGCAGATGGTAAGTAGTGGTAATTTTGAGATGGCTATAATGCAATGAGATATACTTTGGCTGCTAATTTGACTTTACAGCCCAGGAAAGCTTTATTTGCTTCCTCCAGGATCTGGTCACCATGGCTCAGTAACTTGTTAGAATACCAAGCCAAGAAGAACTTCCCTTTCTCAGTAAGGTATGCACCCTGTGATCCAAAGAACTCTGTAGATTCGGGTGTGTCATTGTACGTCCCTGCATTATCTGGAAAGTCCCACTCAGGATGGCCTACACTTGTTGCAGCCTCTTTGAATTCTGCCTTGAGATATTTGTCATAGCACTGTAACATTTTATAAGAAATGGGTGCTCTAAGTACTCGAAAAAGAAAAGAAAATAAAAGAATTAACCAGAGCACAGGCAAGTATAAAAACCATTCTCACCTGAAATTCTCCAATACCCGGAAACACCCACCCTTGATTTCGTGCATAAGAGGGATACCTTAGCTCCCCTGCAGGGCCAAGCCCCACTTCAATATCTATTATAAGTCCATCTCCTAAAAAATCTGACATGTTCTGTCTGAAGCTCTTCATGTAATCGCTATATACCTGAATGGATCAAACATTTTTGCACTCATTGAGTATGCAACTGAAAATATTGAATAAATGGAATTTTCAAACGGACAGATAGACGGTAGTAAACAGGAGTGTGTACGATCGCTAAATAACCACTGTAAATTGGGAATTCAATAAACTGTTTAGACAATTGTTTCAAATATTGCATTGGATAGAGAAGGCTTACCTCAACAGCGGTTCTTCCATAGAAGAGAGGCTGGTTATCGACACCAAGACTGAGGTACTCCTCGTCCCTGTTTCCTGAGCGATTGGTGTAAAAGATATCGGGGTCTGATTCTCCGATTTTGAGTACCCATTGAGGAAGTGGGATGTTGTCGACATCTCCGATGTTCCCTCCACATTGGTGGAATGACATTATGGCTTGTAACTTCAACCCACAATCTTGAACTAGTTGGAACAAGTTCCTATAAGCAGTCCAATCATACTGCTTAGGCCCCTGGGATCCTACGATCCCCCACCAGACATCCGCCATCACCCCATCCACACCAGCTGCTCGTAGTTCCTTGAGCTGTTTCTCGAGCCCCTCTTTGTCTTCTAGGACATTATCAACACTAACAACCCCCAACTAATACGCAAAGAAAGAGTAGAATCAAAGACACGTGTTAGTACATATATGATTTAACATTGTAGTTAGTCCATTACCACCTTAGAGTGCATAGATCAAATTCTATCGAAGAGGATTCGGATTGAACTTACTGGAAGCATTACCCACTTCTTTGTGAGATGATCTGCAGACTAAAGCCACTTGCAGCCTGATAAATGCCCGAAAAGAATTTGGTTGCTTGGAGTGCTATGGTTGCAGGATATGGAGTTCATGGGAGGGGAAGAGAAGCCATCTTCATTTTTCATGCCATGATTGCAAACAATATTCTTCCTGATGAGGGCATCATTACTTCTGTTTTGTCAGCATGTAGTCATGCAGGGTTAGTCTATGAGGGCAGACAAATTTTCCATAGCATGACCACAGAGTACAATGTCAAGCCTACACCCGCTCACTATACGTGTTTTGTGGACCTTCTTGGTAGAGCAGGGCACTTAGATGAAGCATATGATCTTATCAAGAGTATGGAAGTTATTCCAACGAGGGATATATGGGCTGCCTTGCTTTTTGCTTGCAGGCTGCATCAAAACGCCAATCTAGCCAAAATTCTAGAACAGAAAGTGGTTGAAATGAACTCCGAAGGGGCGGGCACCTATGTCTGCCTTTCGAATATTTATGCAGCAGAGAAATGGTGGGACGATGTGGAAAGGGTAAGAGCCCTACTGAGAAGGAAGGGACTGAAAAAACCAGCAGGCTGCAGTTTTGTTGAGGTAGACAAGGTTGTTCATCGGTTCTTAGTTGGAGATAGGTCCCACCATCAGACAGAAGCTATATATGCCAAGTTAAAGGACTTAAATCATCAACTAAAGGAGGTTGGATACAAGCCCGATACAAGCTCAGTTTTCTACGATGTTGACGAAGAAGTGAAGGAAAAGATGCTTTGGGATCACAGTGAAAGACTAGCCATTGCTTTTGCTCTTATTAACACAGGTCCAGGGACCATAATCAGGATAACTAAGAATCTTCGCATATGTGTAGATTGCCACACTGTGACAAAGCTTATTTCCAAGCTCATGTGTAGGGAGATTATAATGCGAGATATCCATAGGTTCCACCTCTTTAAAGATGGATTTTGTTCTTGCGGTGATTATTGGTGAGTTATACACGTAACCAAAATCTAATTGTTCATTCTGTACAGAAATGGGAAATTCATATCTTCATGTGAACAGCAGATGCCCGAACTTCTTTTTACGGAGCCTCAGTATGGCTTTTCATTAGGGTCAGGGATCCAACTCTTTTATGTGGTTTCATAACTGCTGCTGCTTTGCCCATTTGCCTGTTTTCTCACTTAAATATAGACAAGATCTTGTCTATCAAACTAGCAAGTGCATCACCGACACTCATATCTGTTTCTTTGTCCCATGGGAATGGCTCCATTGGTTCTGTTGCTTCTAGCAGATCTTCAATTGTCATCTTTGGCTTAGATTGCTCCAATGGACCTATATCGTTGTTGTACTTTTCTGGATCTGGACAGTAATCCTATGAGAGATAGAAGACACTTGATCATTTCAAGTTGATGGAGAATATTCTCTTTTGTCCATAAATACCAATGTGATAATTGCATACCTGATCGGCATGCATCTTCTTGACAAATGTCTTAAATATATTGAAATTCATTTTCTGGAATAGATCATCTGATAAACGAAGGTATGTCAACCCATACATCCTTAGTTTTGGTGGGCCATCTTTGTTGACACCATTAGGTCTAGCGTTTAGAAGGATTTGGTTGTAACCATCACGATCATATCTTGGAAGAGCATTCTCTCCTGCAACATCAATGCCCTCTCTCCAACCTCCACACAGTACCTGGGAATGCATGTTCAATCGATCAGCCGACTGGTTTTTAATGAATAGTCAATACACATGCATTATGGGTGAATCAATTTCTGTAAATGTTGATTAAAAAAACATTTTTCTTTCTTTCCAAAGAAAATTTTGATGGAAGACTAGAAAATTGAAGAGAAGCATAGTTATCTAGCAAAAGAAAAAAGAATCTAGCAACTTTGTGGAGATTATCATCAAAGCCATTTGCAGCCTGAAAAGCTTGTGCAAACTCACAATTTGAAAGAGCATATCTCAATCAGAAACATGAAAGGGAGGTATGAAAAATGGATCGATGTTTAAAGTTTTTACCTGCTGAACAAGTTCTTGAGGTCCACTTTTGGCCTCAGCAATTTGTTCAGAGTTCCTCATCTCAAGACATGTGAAATTCAAAATGGCGTAATGCCTGGACAGCATCCTTGCTATAGGTCGGTACCCATCTCTACTTTTCAAGTTGTAGTATCCTGCAGTAAGCTCTGCAGCGTGGTTATCTGTCTTATACCACCAATGGATTCCGGCGACCTGTTTCCAAATGGAGCGAGCTATTTCATTCATTGATAGTATGCGGCAGATGGTAAGTAGTGGTAATTTTGAGATGGCTATAATGCAATGAGATATACTTTGGCTGCTAATTTGACTTTACAGCCCAGGAAAGCTTTATTTGCTTCCTCCAGGATCTGGTCACCATGGCTCAGTAACTTGTTAGAATACCAAGCCAAGAAGAACTTCCCTTTCTCAGTAAGGTATGCACCCTGTGATCCAAAGAACTCTGTAGATTCGGGTGTGTCATTGTACGTCCCTGCATTATCTGGAAAGTCCCACTCAGGATGGCCTACACTTGTTGCAGCCTCTTTGAATTCTGCCTTGAGATATTTGTCATAGCACTGTAACATTTTATAAGAAATGGGTGCTCTAAGTACTCGAAAAAGAAAAGAAAATAAAAGAATTAACCAGAGCACAGGCAAGTATAAAAACCATTCTCACCTGAAATTCTCCAATACCCGGAAACACCCACCCTTGATTTCGTGCATAAGAGGGATACCTTAGCTCCCCTGCAGGGCCAAGCCCCACTTCAATATCTATTATAAGTCCATCTCCTAAAAAATCTGACATGTTCTGTCTGAAGCTCTTCATGTAATCGCTATATACCTGAATGGATCAAACATTTTTGCACTCATTGAGTATGCAACTGAAAATATTGAATAAATGGAATTTTCAAACGGACAGATAGACGGTAGTAAACAGGAGTGTGTACGATCGCTAAATAACCACTGTAAATTGGGAATTCAATAAACTGTTTAGACAATTGTTTCAAATATTGCATTGGATAGAGAAGGCTTACCTCAACAGCGGTTCTTCCATAGAAGAGAGGCTGGTTATCGACACCAAGACTGAGGTACTCCTCGTCCCTGTTTCCTGAGCGATTGGTGTAAAAGATATCGGGGTCTGATTCTCCGATTTTGAGTACCCATTGAGGAAGTGGGATGTTGTCGACATCTCCGATGTTCCCTCCACATTGGTGGAATGACATTATGGCTTGTAACTTCAACCCACAATCTTGAACTAGTTGGAACAAGTTCCTATAAGCAGTCCAATCATACTGCTTAGGCCCCTGGGATCCTACGATCCCCCACCAGACATCCGCCATCACCCCATCCACACCAGCTGCTCGTAGTTCCTTGAGCTGTTTCTCGAGCCCCTCTTTGTCTTCTAGGACATTATCAACACTAACAACCCCCAACTAATACGCAAAGAAAGAGTAGAATCAAAGACACGTGTTAGTACATATATGATTTAACATTGTAGTTAGTCCATTACCACCTTAGAGTGCATAGATCAAATTCTATCGAAGAGGATTCGGATTGAACTTACTGGAAGCATTACAAAAACTGGGACATAGTTTGCTAGCATCTTTTCCTTGTGAGACAGAGCTGTTTGATTCTGCAATTTTTTAGACTAAGAGAAAAGTGTCAGGAACAATGAAAGAGCATGGATGGAGATGCTTCAACCCTGCTTTCTTCTATCTTCCCATGAAAGCTAGTGCATATAAAAAAAAAAGGCCCAAGCCACAATAAGGAGATTTTCCCTTAATTTTATCACACGTGCAATGGTAAATCAAGGACTAGAATTCCAACTCAGACTCTCTACTTCTAAAAATAATTCATCCAACCAGTAGAAAGTATGTCCTTCCGGTCCCTTAGTTATTGAGATCGAATCCAGGACATGTTCATTTTGTAAAAGTATTCTATGATACAATGACTGCAACAAATTCACAAAACGAACATCAAAACATCAAAAAATACATATAAACACCAATACTTTTAACACAAACTCCAATAACTTTTCAAAAAAAAATCTCACAAATCTTTTATTTTCATAATTTTTTCACCAAATTTCAATACTTTCTTATTAAAAACTTACATCAAATCATCTCTCTACAACTTTTTACAAACTCCAATAAAAATTAAATATCTTTAAAACTTTTAACTAATTTTCACACAAAAACCTATAAAACTTCTATCTACGTAAATAATCACAATTATATAAAAAATCAAAAATATTATCATTTTTCATTTAATTATACAACATCCCTGATTAATGGCCCACTTTGAAGGGTCAAAGTTGCCCTCAACAACTTTTGGTAATGTGGAAGAGATTGGTGTCATTACGGACATTTTGTCCTTTTTGACCTACGTCCCCTTTCTTGCCACCGTATTTCCAAAATTTACAGGAATACCCGATGACGTGGTCAAAGATAACTTTGACCACGTGCAAGGCGATCACACGCTCGTCGGGTTGCCCTGACCACAGCTTATCATTTTTAGATATGAGAAACTCGTGTCCAAGTAATACGTTACCTCTTGTTCAGTGGTTGAAACCTCAGATGCTACAGCTTGGGCATTCCTGCCTATACGACCGGCACCGGATTGGAGAGCTGCATGACTGAGTCCTCGACTTTTCACTTGCCTTGCTCCTCGTGCAACTTTTGCTCGGTTAGCCAATGAAGTTTCCCACTGAAAATGCCTATGGTGAAGCCATATTCTCTTCCCCATTTCTCCTAGTGTTGAATGGATAATGCATGCCATGCTGGCTTTGGCTTATTTTCCTTTCCTCTGCTATGATTATTTTCTTTTCACGCCGGCGTACAGTAGGGCAGAAGAGCGAGTTTTGAAGAGCGAATAAACTAGCTGTGAGGAAGAGTTATGGAAGGCCCTGCCTCTTGGAAGAGAACTCTGGTTTGCTGGTTCTCGAGTCAAATGATTAGAGCATTCCTGTGGGCTTTATAAGCATGTGGCAATGGTGGAGCTTTAATGGAGTCCTTGCATTTGCGTGCACCTTTTAAAGTACAATCCAAAGATTTTAATCTGGCCATGTTTGTTTTGTTTCTTCTGTTAAAAAAAATAGAATATAATTGAAATAATAAAATCTTTCATTTCTTAGCCGTTTAAATTTTTGAGATAAATAACAGATTCACATAATATCATAACTAAAGTTTTAAGTTCGAGACATATCTCCACACTTTACTTCAATTTTAATTAAATATTATATGTGTTGAATCTCTCAATTAAATGAGAGTCTAATCTATATGTGAAGGTAAGTCTTATAAAATATAATTCGAATAACAAAATATTTTTTTATTATCTAAAAGGACTTTAATAGAGAAACGAAGGAATAAGAAATTAATGGATAAATGGAAGAATTTTCTAGTAGGCCTGAGCAAACACTTTTATCAATCCCTTTGCACAACAATTTTATTTCTATGCTTAGTTGCGGACCTATGGCTAGTGCTTTCAACTACATGTAAGACACGTAACCTGGCACGCCTAGGCCTAGGCCCAAGCCCACGCTTTACCTGTTAACACTTAAAGCCGATGTGGCTATTAGGGATATGTATTAATTAATTGTAAATAATCATTGTCTCCCTTAATTTTTAAAATCACACAGTGTGTAATGTATGACTGTCTCCACTAATTATAATTTCAACTCAAATTCTCTATGTCATATTGGACCAAATTAGGGAAAAAAAAATTCTCCAACAACTCTCTCTTAAAATACTGAATTGGTCTAAGCTAGCTTAAATAATTTGAAATGGAATTAAAATTGATAAAGGCCGATTATACGTGGCACGTGAGATGATTTGTTAATTAATAATGGGGACATATGGTTGTTAACACTTAGTTAATAAGTGTTTCTGTTGGCTAATTTAGATTTTTTTATTTATTTATAGTCACTCTAATAGATGAAATGGCCACTTTCAATAGTTGAAAAATTTCACAAGTACCCATTTAAAACGAAACTTACTATAAAATTAATTTAAAATTAGACAATACTTCAGTGACCGATGAATTAATTAAGCCAAAAGTTGCAAGTTAAACTTGGCCCGAATAAATCCAACCTTAACATCAACTGTCCTGAAAGCTAAATAAATACGTATGTATTGGTCATAGGGCGTTCGGTCGTAGATAAGGAGAACGTAAATTAGCAAGAGCAGTTCGTAAAGAGTGAAACCAGAGCCAGAGCTGCCATCCCAGCTCCATCCCGAGGAGTGACGTGGCAGACATGCCTGCCTGGGCTCGACTCTCAATGTATTCCCTTTAACGGCTCGTTTTAATCCCCTGAGGTATCTTCCTCCTTAATTATCGAGTGAAATCATTCATGTCTTCTCGGCTCCTCAACTCTTGTCATTTCGCAATTGCCTAGTGTGCCCCTGCTTTTCTTTTCGCCAGTTACCTCCTCCCTTAGTCAGATTAGTTGACCCAATGCTGATCGGGAATTCGCATGTGAGTGAAAAAAAAAAAAAAAAGCATACATATTGTCTCAAACAAAGGACTAGTAACTAAACTAAAGCCAGTTCGTGACAAAGGCACATGGCCATTTTGCTAAGGGCTCGGTAAAAAAAAGTACAGGCCATTAAAAGTTGGAATTTTTAAAGCTTCCGTTGTTCTGGTTAAAGCGCGATTAAGAGGACAACTAAGGGCATTGTATAAGTTACAACGGGGAGACTGCATCTGTAGGTCGTTGAAGAGAGAAACAGATAAAACTTGGGGGGGCAAACAGAGCCCATTGCTGTTTTGCTTTTGCTATCTGAAAATGGCCTTCACGTGATGACATTTTACCTCTTCTTTCCCAATCCTTATTCATTTAAATCGCAAAAGCGAAACCAACCAACCAACCAAACCAACCAACCCTCGATGCACACAACACTCTCTCTCCCTCGTCTTCCCCACCCCACATAGCCATGAGAAAAAGACGAAAGAGAGCTCAACCTCAAAACCAATCTCTTCTAGAGTAGAAAACACAAAAGCAAACCCAGCTCAGATTCAGGGTTTCATAGCTCATCTTCTTCTCCGGAGCAAACCCACTGAGAGAAAAAAAAAAAAAAAAAAAAGGGGGAGGAAGAAATGTGTTATGTGGGTAAAGCTACGAAGATCTTCATCTTCATAGTGACAGTGTTGGTGGTAATTGGGCTCGTCTTGGGATTTGGGCTTCTCCGCCACGGCGACCAGAAGAACCTCAATTGTTCCGGCGACTCCTGCCGTTCTTTTTCTTCACCTCCGGTGCCCTTCCCCAACCCCATTACCGGCCCTCCAAGCCCACCCAACCCTAATCCAAGCCCTGATCCCGGCAGCTTCAACCAGCCCAGCCCACCAAACTTTAACCCAAGGCTTAGCCCGCCTCCGCCTAATCCAGACCCAAATCCAAGCCCAAACCCACCACCACCTAACTCTAATCCGCCCCCTTTCCTGCCTCCGCCGCAGCCAACAACGGCAGCGCCGCCGACGAATCCGCCGAGTCCTACGCTGGTGACACCTGGCCCTGTGAATGGTTAGCTGCATTTTTTTTTTTTTTTAAGAAAGTCTCCTAGGAATTTCTCATGGCATTGTTTTGTTACTTTGTATCAGGGTTTTTCTCAATTGAATTCATTTTATTCGAAATTACTTGGTAAATCTCAGATATAGGATAATGTGGGTTGATGCTGGTGGCTGTTCCTGGTTCTGGTTCTGGGTTTTGTAACGGTGGATTTGGAGCATTTTTTTGTTGCAAGAATCTTTGGTTATGGATGAATTTACAAAGTTATCCCTTTACATTGATTCTATCTCCAATGAGACCACAGTCTCCTGCTTTTGATATTTCTCCCACCTGTCACATTTGGTTGACTAGGTTGTCTACTTCGTACTGGATTAGCTGTCAATAATAAATAAAGTAATTACTGCTAACGACCAAAGTAGTGGCTGTTTGGACAATAAAAGCCCAAAGAATTGACAATATTTGTAACATAAAAATCAATCAATGCATGATTTTTGTTTAGATAATTAGTTCGGTCCCATGTTTTCTTCACAGTATCCAAGAATACTGCCGTTGAAATGACGGTATTTTCACAGCCAAATAATGCTGAGAGGGTGGTCTGCTCAAAAACCCAGAACAAGGATAACCATGCACGTTGAGGATGGTTGAATCATATTGACTATTATCGGGTGATGGCTTAGTGGTGTACAGCCAGGACTTATTCTCAACTAAAAGTTTCTGAGGAAAAAGGAAAGAATTATATTGATTGATTAAAAATTGATTTTATCTTTTGATGATTCTGAAGTGCTTGAGAATCAAGTGAAAAATTGAAGAACAATCTATAGCGTTCCTTCAATAAGTTGATGCTTAGCCTAATCGAAAATTTAAGGAAAAAATATAGTTTTTTGTTTATCAACTATTGACATTTTCACATTTTGTACAATGTCGTTACATTTCACTCTCCAATAATCAAACTTGTACATTTTGCTCTGAAATTTGATTTTTTTTTTTTTATCGGTAAATGATTTCTCTATTTCCACACAAAATATAATGACCAAAAAATGTGAAGGTAAAATTAATTTCCAGTTACCAACAATATCTACTTTTTATTCAAATGTATTTAATTTCAAATTTGATGAGAAATGATGCCATATATATAATCCATCAATCTTTTTGGAATCTTGAAACTAAATCACGCGCCATCAGAAAATAGTATAAATGTTAAGGTGTTTGGCAATAGAATAAATCAGTTTGGTAGAGTCGCATGTTCTTCCCTAATGAGTGATCCTAAGTTCAGAGTCGTACATTGTAAGTAGATATGATTACCACTCATGTTTTGATCTAAGCAAAACGTTGGAGGGTAAGTGTGGAATCGGATATAAATATCCTAACAGAAAAATCTTTTAGCATAGAAGGTTTATAAGTCTTGAACCTAATCGTTTGGAATTTACAATTGTTACTACTTAGAAATATCTGAGTGGTCAGGGGAGCCTTTTCGATGTCGTGCTTCTAGGAAGTTTTTGTTTCTTTTCGTCTATATTTTTGGAGATATACCTTAATTATTTTCTTTTTTTGTACCCAAAAAGATTGAAAGTATCCAATCAATGTAGTCTATTCATTATGAGTGTGATCATAAAAATTATATATTGCAGAATGTTCGGATTGAATCATAGATACCATCTATGAAAAAAGGAAACTTTTACCATACTCAACCAAAATGCAATTGATTTTGGATGTGGAGTAGATTATAGACCTCTAACTCTCATACTCGATACCCGCTCTTAGATGCTCTTTTTCAAACCCCTCAATCAAGTGGACTACCACTCTCGTGTAAGATAAACCTCTTATTTAAACTTTCAGTGTCAAGGTGCGAGACAATTCTATCACACATACATTCGGGACACTCAAGTAGCTCACATCAAAGTATATATAAGGGCTTTATGATTGACAATCAAAATTTTTTAAATCAGAAAAATTCTCAACTTTTTGATTTTTTTTTTTTTGGTTGACAGCACGGTGAGAAGGGCAGAGCCAAGTGCAAACACGCCTAGTTTGTAAAAAGGTTGTAAGTTGCAAAACATGGTACACGATCTAGTTGAGACAATGACAGGATTGAGGATAGTTTTTTTGCAATTTTAGAGTATGAGGTTCTACAAGGTCAAAATTAAGGTATGAAATGTAGAATCCAAGTGGAGGAAAGTTCCTCTGCTTGAGGGGGTCTCCTGGTTTTCTGAACATTCTGTCGTTACAATTTCCGAGTCAGTACTCGTAGGGGAATCTGCCAGTGTGCATACAGAAAAAGGTGAAAGACCTTATCGTAGAAACAAAAATAGAAAACAGGAAGAAATAAAAGAAAAGACAATAGACAGCAGACGAAACAGGAACGTGGTCTTTGGAGATAGCTACGACCTAGTACTTGCACATGTGACCAACCCAACCCACTTAGGTTTGAGAATTACCCATTTGAATAGTACTGTTTTTTTTTGGGTAAATAAATAGTACTATTTTTCTCGAGGTAGACATTATAGATATACCCAAGTTTATCAATAATTTGCCTGACAACAATCAATCAATGCCATCTACTATTAACTGCTGCTGCTAACACTTTCGATCTTTATGGTTTTCGAAGGATTCTATAACATGTTTGCAAGTCTATCAATTTTGCGGCAGTGGAGTGTCAAGAGCATATGCAATGATGGACACAGTAATTTCTTAGAGGAGAGACCCCACACGATGGGCCAGAGAATAAATTATGATGCGATGCGACTCGCCGCAACAACATTTTTCATTTGCTATCGACAATCTACTATGAGCATCATCGGGTCCAGTACCTCCTAGGATTGGAGCTTGATCCGTTTGCTTTTCAAAAGAAAAGTACTTAGCTCGTAACAACACTCTAGAATTGTAATGTATTTTGATAGATTTCTCTGATTGTAAATAGGACTGGATATTGAATCACAGAAAATTCATTGATAACTAAGCTAAATTTGAGGATTGGCTAATCTCCATAGAAATTGAGAGAAAGCGTGGAGAAGAAAGAAAGCTTGATCTGGATTGTTCCTACTGAAGCCAACGACTGACTTAACCACTTAACTCAGCAATTCAACCATTTGCACTTAAGCCCATATGTAATAAATAACGCAGCCCATAATAACTAAGCCTTCTACTACTTTCCAAATGCCACTTTAAGTCATAGGAATCTTCTCCGAGCTTCTCATTATTTGCGCCAACCCTTTCTTGCTTCTCATTATTTGCGCCAACCCTTTCTTGCTTCTCAATCCCAACTTCTCTTTTGTCTCTTGTCTGGTCGTGTGACATGGCCCCTCTTCAAAGCACCTTGTCCACAAGGTGCGGGAATTTGAGATGCAAAGGCTCCAATGGTTCCCAGGTGGCATCTTCAAGCTGTTGGCCCTCCCACTGCACCAAAACTTCCGTGAAAGGAAGATGACCACGCTGACGAATGCGCTGTTCTAGAATAGCATGGGATTCGGGACTAAAAGTGTCGTCTGAGTGTACTGGAGGCAGTGATGGAAGAGGAATACATTGGGTACCAAGTTTCTTTTTAAGCTGGGACACATGGAAGATCGGATGCACCCGAGCTTGTGTATGGAGGTGAAGCTTGTAAGCTACATCGCCTGTCCGAGCAACGATCTGAAAAGGCCCACAGAACCTTGGAGAAAGCTTCAAGATCTGCTGTTGAGACACCGAAGTTTGGCGATAGGGTTGCAAACGAAGGTATACCCACTCTCTAACCTCAAATTGTCGTTCAGTCCTGTGTATATCTGTATAGTGTTTCATACGATTCTGAGCTTTTAATAAATTCTCCTTTAACAATTGCATGGTCTAATTGCGAGAATGTAGAGCAGTGTTGACAACGGCCACCCTTGTTGTGCTAGCTTCATACGGTAACAAAGGTGGAGGTAACTGTCCATACACTACCTCATATAGTGTTAGTTTGGTTGATGCATGATAATTAGTATTATAACATCATTCAGCTAATGGTATCCACTATGACCTTTCTCTTGGTCGATCACCCACAAAGCATCGTAAGTAGTTTTCAAGACATTTATTGACAATCTCTGTCTGCCCATTTTTTTGTGGATGGTATGCAGTACTATAAAAGAGTGCAATACCTTGAGCTCTGAATAGCTCCTTCCAGAACATACTGGTAAAGGTTGGATCTCGGTCAAAGATGATGGACTCAGGAAGACCATGTAGTTTAAACACATTAGACAAGAAAAATCAGAGCCACCTTAGAAGCTGTATATGGATGTGTTAGTGGAATGAAATGAGCATATTTTGATAATCTGTCCACCACAATATAAATAACCGAATACCCTTGTGATAAGGGTAAGCCCTCTATGAAATCCATGGTGATATGACTCCATACCTTGTCTAGAATTGACAGTGGTTGTAAAAGGCCCCTAGGGGCTATATTCTCATGTTTCATTTGCTGACATATATTACATTCTCTAATAATTGTTTGAGATGTAGTTTCATGCTTGGCCAATAAAAATTTCTTCTGAGTCTGTGTAATGTTTTATCATAACCCGAGTGCCCTCCTAAGGGTGTGTCATGTGCTTGTTGTATAATCTGCTCTCTGAAGTTGGTAGTAGCCCCCATATAAAGTTTGCCCTTATAGGAAAGAATCTCATTCCTCATGTTATACTTCACTGGATCTAACTTTCCCGTGGCATGTTTAGCAAACAATGCCTGAGTATCCTTATCCATATAGTTGCCTTTCAAATCTTCTAACCAAGTTGTAGGAAAAGATGTGATTGAAAAGGAATTTCTTAATAAGGCATCAATAACTTTATTTTCCCATCCTCTCTTGTATTCTACCTTAAAGTCATAACTTAGCAACTTAGTCAGCCATTTTTTGCTAAAAAGGAGTCTCAATCTTTTGCTCCAAAAGATGTTTAAGGCTCTGCTGGTCTGTCCAAACTGTAAAAGCTTGCCCAATCAAGTATGGGTGTCAATTCTGAACTGCAGACACCACAGCTAGAAGCTCTTTCTCATGTGTAGACATAACTGCATTTTTCCCTTTTAATGCTTGACTAAAATAGACAATAGGCCTCTCATTCTACATTAACACAACTCCAAGTCCTATCCCATTTGCATTACACTCTAGGATAAATGAATTAGAGAAATCTGGTAAAGCTAGCATCGGAGGTTCAGTAACAATAGCTTTGATATTTTGGAAGGCCTCAGTGGCTATTGTTGTCCACTCAAAAGCATTCTTCCTAAGTAGAGTTGTCAAGGGAGCTGCAATAGACCCATAGACCTTGATGAACTTCCTATATTACCCATTCAGTCTTAGAAAGCCTCTTAAGGATTTCGAGGTAGTGGGAAGTGGCCAATCTATCACAGACTGAATTTTTGAAGGATCGGCCTTCACCCCCATGTTTGAAACTATATGACCCAAGTAGTCTACTTCTCGGCAACCAAATCTACACTTTGATCTCTTAGCATACAGTTGATGTGTCCTTAGTATCTCTGGTGTGTCCTTAGGTACTTTAAATGCTCCTTCCATGTCCCATTATAGATCAATATGTCATCAAAGAAAACCAGTAAAAACTTCCTTAGAAAGGGCCTGAACACTTCATTCATAAGGCTTAGGAAAGTAAAGGGTGCATTGGTCAAGCCAAAAGGCATGACAAAAAATTCATAATGCCCTTCATAGGTTCTAAAGGCTATTTTGGGGATATCTTTAGGCCTCACTCTGATCTAATGGTAACTAGATCGCAAATCTAATTTAGAGAAAAATTTAGCTTCATGAGCTCATCCAATAATTCATCAACCAACGGAATAGGAAACTTATCCTTAATAATTTTCTTATTCAAAATTCTATAATCCATACACATCCTTCATGTGCCATCAGCCTTCCTAACTAGCAAAATAGGAGATGAAAATGGGATTTGACTCAATCTGATAACCCCTGTTTGCAACAAATTCCTAACAATTTTCTCAATTTCTTCTTTTTGAAATTAAACAAACCCACAAAGAGACAAGAGATTTGATGACGAAGTGAAAAATCTTTGAAAAACTATTCAAAGGAAAAACCACTTTGGACTAGCAGCCACCTGAAATCCACTAAGAAGAAATCCTTACAACAGTGATTCAGATACAGACAACTCCAATTACTTGACTTTGACAATCATGATGTAATAATTTAACCACCCATTGCTCAGACCCTCCAAGCGGCATTTACCTCAACCCTTGAGGTTCTTCTTGAGCCACGAACATTTTTTTAGCGCGCCTTTAACACCATGAAGGAAACAAAGCAATATGATAGAAGAATAAATAAAAACTCAGCAATCTTGAAGTACAAATATTCTTGGATTTTTCTCTCAAGGAAAAGGCACAAATACTCTCAAAGGAAGCCTCAATAGATTTCTGGACGGCCTCCCACGAAACCTAATAGGGTTTCACAAGTTCTTACAAGAAAAGTCCAAAAATTTAGTAATTTTTGAAATTCTCCGGAAGTCGCTCAAGCGCGGTTGAGCGCTTGTCAAACGCTTTATGTTCTGTCTGAAATTATAACTAAGCGCTCGAGTGCTTGTTGAACGTTGGTTGAATGTGATGACTTTATAAAAATTTTTCCAAGAGCGCTCGAGCGAAACACTGGTTGAATGTGATGACTTTGTCTGAATTTTTCCAGCCGCTCGAGCGTGGGTTGAACGCTAGTTAAACATGATGACTTTGGACAGACCATCAACTCTAAATCTTGAACAAATGTGGGGACCAAAATTACAACTCGATCACGACATATTTTGACACGAAATGATGCCAACACAAAATATACCCTAACAGTTTGGATGGTGGTTGTTTTAGTGGTAGGGGGTGGGGTGGGTAACAAACCTTTGGTAGTTCTTCGGCTTACTAACACATGCTCCTCTTGGATCTTAGCTAACCCATAAGCTGTGATAAAATTGGTAGGATTAAACATCCTAATAGGGAGCCTAATCTCATCTTTAAGCCCACTTAAGAAGCAACTCAACTTATAAGTTTTAGACAACCCTCTCAATCTATTTGATAAACCCTTAAACTGACTTTTGTATAGTTCTACACTGGTATTTTGCTTAAGTCTAGTAAGAATTTCCATAGGATCATCGTAAGTGTTAGGTCCAAATATGGTCAAAAAGGCTCTCATAAACCCCTCCCAATTCTATAAACCCCCAAATTCCTCTAAATCCTGAAACTAAACTAGAGCTTGTCCATCCATATGGTAAGATGCTAATAACAAATGTTGGGTGTTGGGTGTTTGATGATAATTGAAGAATTGAGTGGTCTTGTATAACCAACCACTTCGATCATTTCCCCTAAACCTGGAAAAATCAAGCTTGACTGATCTGAATGGTGCTCCACCTGGCTCTCCACTGCTAGATCCTCCTCCTCCAGATCCATTGGCCAATGAAAGTTGTTTGGTGACTCCTGGCATCTCTCCTAAGTCCACCTCTTTACCTTTGATTAAAGTATGCAAATGGGAGGTAAGTGCCGCAACTTGTGATGTTAAATGACTCATCATCTAACGCTGACCATCTGAATCTTTTCTCAATAGGTTTATGTGCTCCATAATCTCTTGATAGCGTGTTTCAACCATGGCTGGATTGTACAACTTTGATACCAAATGTAACAACCCTCTAGAATTGTAATGTATTTTGATAGATTTTTCTGATTGTAAATAGAACAGGATATTGAATCACAGTAAATTCATTGAAAACTAAGCCAAATTTGAGGTTCGGCTAACCTTCATAGAAATTGAGAGAAAGCAAGAAGAAGATAGAAAGCTTGATCTGGGTTGTTCGGTGATTATTCCCAAAGGAAACTGTCACCTAAATACAGCCAGCCAGCTGAACAATTCGTAACAAACTAACAGAATTGAAAGAAAAGCGTCTAGAAAATATATGGGCCAATAACTACAACTATTTGACCTGTAAAGCCTACTGAAGCCAACCATTAACTTAACCACTTAATTCAGCAATTCAAACCTTTGCACTAAAGCCCATATGTAATAACGCAGCCCATAATAACTGCGCCTTCTACTACTTTCCAAATGCCACGTTAAGTCATACGAATCTTCTCCGAGCTTCTCCTTATTTCGGCCGAACCCTTGTTTGCTTCTCAATCCTAACCTGTCTTTTGTCTCTTGTTTGGTCGTGTGACACCCTCAAGTCCACGTCTAAAATATTTCAGTCTGGACGGTAAGAATTAATGTTGCTGAGTTTCTGACACAGCTAAAACTAAGAAAATACTAAATTAAGTATGTTTGGAATGAAAATTTATGTGAAAAGAATTTTTATGAATTTTTGTAAAGTTTTTTTTTAATAGAATTTGAGACTAATGATTAAATAAATTTTTTTATTGAAGATTGAAATATTTTTTTATATGAAAAAATCATGTTTGGATTAGAAATATTTTTGAAATCAAAAAACATTTTCAAGACAAAATTTGTCGTAGTAAGATAAACCAACAAAATTTCATTACCAAGAGGCAAGCACATACAATGAAGAGGGTAATAAACCTTCCAATTAAGAAACTCCTAATAATGAAATAAAAAAAGATATAACTTGTTTACAGACTTCTTATATTTTGATACTCTAAAAGAGATCGTGAATGACGATGATAACAGATTTTATGACTCAATCAACTAGATAAAATGACAGAGATGTGTTGATAATTATTAAACCAGATAAAAATGGCCGAGATAGGTTGATAATTATTTCGGGGTCTCCTTGAATGGTTGCATTTAGGAAAGTTTGATCAAATGTTTCTTAAAGAGTCTTAGAATATGTTTTCTTGTGTTTTTTAAAATGCTTTTTTTAATGATTTAAAAAAATTGAGATATGCTTTTCTTTTTCTATGAGAATAGGGGCCTACATAAAATATGTCTGGAAAGAATTTTTTTTTTTTTTGAAATTTATATAACATAATGTGAGAGTGAAAAAGTAAATTTGGAAAGAAGATTTTTGTGTAAGAGTTTTTAAGGATTTTTGTAATTTTTTTTTTGTTTTCATAAAAATTGAGACCAATGATTAGATAGAAAAATTCTTGAAGATTGAAATTTTTTTTTTGTGAAAAAAAAAAAATTAGAAATAGAAAAAAAAATAAAAAAAAAAAAAAAAATCATTAAAAAACCATAAAAAACCAAAGAAATTTTAAAAAAAATTTTAAAAAATTTGAAAAAAAAAAAAATCATGTTTAGCACCTAGATGAACCAACAAACTTAATTTGGTTTAGGGACCAAGCACATATATTTTTTACAAATTATAAATTCCAAAAATACTTTTTACACAAAATTAAATTTTTTTTCACAAATTTCAATGGAATATACTCAACCTCTTATTAAAAATTAGAAAAATTGACATTTTAGTCCTTGAATTTTGGCCATTTTTACGTTTTAGTTTCTTATTTTCAAACTTCAAAATTTTGATCCTTTAGTATTAATATTTTTACAAAATTACCCTTCCGTCAACCTTCCATCTATTTGAAGCCTCTATCACGTCAACATACATTACACGTGACATAATTAATAAGGTAGGTCACTGGATAACTCAACAGCGAAGAAAATGCCAAAAAGTCTCAAAGGGCGTGGTCCCTTCAAAATACTTCTGTTTTGTAGGGTTAAGGTTGTTGAAAAATGGATGGATTTGTGAGGAGCCTAAACTCATTAATTACATTTTAAGAATATTTGAGTTAATGATAATTTTATAATTTTGAATAGGTGTAAATAAAGAATTAATAGTAAATTAAATATTAAAGTTTCTCTAAGTTAAGTTTATTTAGTCAATTATTCTTTCACGTGGATACTTAACTGCTTATTTTGACTTTGGAAACCTTTGAACTTTTAGTTGTTCATAACTTTTGAAAGACTTAACTAATCTCGTGCAATTCATTGAATCCAAATTGGAGAATCACACTCTTACGTTCATTGAATAGAATTTGGTTCAAGCTATTCATTTCTTTGTTCTATGATTCTCGATTATAGTTCTATTCTTCATTTTGAACCTCTAATTTACTAAATATCTCCTTGATTTAGCTAGAGTAGATGTCAAATTAAATGTAATTTTCAGATATTATAAACCCTGTATTCCCAAATCCTGGATCACTAACTAGAGGGATTGAGGTTGTAACTTTGATTGAAGTCTTTTATACTTCTCGCACAAGGAGAAAAATAATAGTATTCATTGTGGAGTGGCTCGGAGTGACACGTTTAATAAACTCAGTTCTCTTATTCCTCAGTTGATCATATTTAAGTAGAAGCTTGCGAATACAGTTTCTTGTTGGGAAATTTGTCCATGAATCAAAAAAGCTCTGCTACCAACTCCAAAACAGCGGCAGCAACTGTTCAACTTTGCCGGAGCTTCTGTCATTTATTTTTGATCTCAAAGCAAAAACTGTCGAATCGAATCGATACAACAAATCTTTTTTTTCCCCCCTACCTAATCGATACAACAAATCGACAGATATTTTAGAAAGGAATATTTAGTTATTTTCCACACCGTTGAACCAACCTTATTATATATCAACATTATTCTTTGATGAAGCACTTGTTGCTAAAAGTTGACACGTTCGAGTATAGTTAATTAAAAGTTACCCAAAAAACAAAGCTTCTGCAGTTGACATTCCCTCCAATCATTTTCTCTTTAATACCAAAAATTCATTTCCGAGGTGGTATAGCAGTAGCGAGAGGTTCTGAAAATGTAGCGAATATAGTATTGGGGGGGCTTGCGTGGAACATTGATAGCAACGGTCAATGACTACTCGGTGGAATCTAAGACGCCGTCAGCTCTTTCTTTTTACAGTGGAAATTTAATCCTCATTTCGTCAGTGCATGACATATTTATTGTTTTGGTTCGGCGCATGCCACCTTCAGTTCCGTAAACGTGACATCTCCGGCACTAGAAAATAAAGCAGCAAAAAATTATTAACATGGGCCTGGTGGACACTCATGAATGTGTAACAAAGTGCTTTTTTTCTGGTAATACAATCTACCCCTGAAACAGCCTATTTTTCATTTTTCATTTTTCATTTAACACTTGACAGGGGAAAAAATTCTTCAAAATAATTAATTTATGTATTTCAGCGATAAAATCTGAATAAAACTAACTAAGAATAATAATGGAAGTTTAAGAACTTCTAGGTATATTGACTGAAGACACCTTCGATCCCAATTGTTTTTCTTCCCGTAAGCAACTTTACCTTCATTTCTAATGGATCCAGTCATACAGGCATTGCATAAAACCACTCCTTTTGTTTTGCTTTTGAGGAAACCTTTGGGCGTTCACTATCTGAATAAGAAAATGAAAACAGAAAAAAGAACGGTGTTTACCTTTAAAGGCGGAGGTCTGTGGCGTGAGACATTCGAACACTGCTGACATCGCTTCTCCCATTGGTTTCGCATTTTTCTTTCCCTTTTAAGTCCAACAAGCAGGAAGTTCTCATTTGCGTTGCCACTCAAGTGGTACCCAAATGAGATGCTATTTTTAACCCTGACTTACAAAACGCACACAAAATGGAGATTGACTCCTCAGAGAGCTCCAATTGGCTCTTTGATTATGAGTTCGTGGAAGACATCTCCGTCCCCGGAGGCCCATTTCACGCGCCGTCCTCCTCTGGTTTCAGCTGGGGTACGCAACCCTTGAACTGTTCCTCCAATACCAGGTGGGGGTCTGCTTTGCCACTCTATTTCCTTCACTTCCTGTTTGGTTAATAAGAGAGTGGAGGAAAAGAAAAGCACGTGGGAGTTTTCAAGCTCTTGTTTTTTTTGCCTTGATTCTTAGAATTTTAAGTCTATTGATAATGAAGTGGTCGAAGCCCATTTGCTCTCGAGTAACTTGTGCTTTATGCCATTTATAGAGAGTCTGTAATCTTTCTCAATAATTATCTTACTCATCCTTGTTGCTTTCCATTTCAGGGCTATAACTATCTCTTTAGGATTTAAGTGTTTTAAGAGTATTAAGTATCTTTTATGAAAGAAGTCGAAAGTCCAACTTATATTTGATGAAGTTTGCCCACTTTACGGATTTGGGCTTGTGAAATTCATCCAGTGCTTCTTCTGCTCTATTTGACTTTTCACAAGTGAGATACAAAAATATTGGAGAATCCTAGGAGTTGTACTGTTCTTGGGTTATCTATAATTCATCCCCTCTCTGGATAAGGTTTAACATGTTTGTGTTTTTAAGGAAACAAAGAAAGATACGAGAAGTATCAGCAGTTGCATACACAATAATAGGGGCTTCTGGAGAACTGATTCTTTACCTAATTAGTTTAACTGAAAACGGTTTCAGTAAAAATCATGCTGGGACATATTGCTCCTCGCTCCATTAGTATTACTCTTCGGGTTTCGTTTCTGCTGGTGGAAATATTAGATTGCTGCTACTGCTGTAGCTTGACAATTTGCTGAAGAGTATGGAGTTCTTTTAGAACCTGGCTTTATAAAAGAACTACTGATCATAATTAAGTATTATTTTTCCTCCAAGTAATGTTCCTTCGTGTTTATAAGTGTTTTTTAAGTATTTGAGTTGGTTGAGAAAAAAGTTATTCTTTTCTTAAATCTAATATACCTTTCTCTGGGAACAAAAAAATTCTGAACAAAGAAACAATAGATTGTATGCATATAGGACTTATAATTGCACATAGAGTGATGTTATTCCCTCTCAGTTTTTCTTGGTGTCTTAAAGCATGCTATTTGATTTCAGTGTGGAAGTGGAATGCTCATTTGGAGATTCAGAGAGCCTTAAAGAAGTTGGTCACCGGAAACGGTACATATGTTTTTCCTTTCTTCTGCAAGGGTTGCTACGAAAGATCAAAGTTGGTTTCCTTACATAGGCTTTATAGAGTGAAGGATATCTTGTGATGCATTGTTTATACCAATAGTAACATAGTCGTATATAGACCCCTTAACATTGCAAACGCACTTGTTCATTCTCCTCTTGGATGATTTGGCATTTGGTTCTCATTCTAATCCTAAATGAGGATGAGATGACAAATCAAAGTATTTTATGGTCAGATCACTATTGATGATCTATTGCAGCTCAGAAGTGGGGAAGGGGAACTTGTTGGCAGTTTTTCATTCATATGCACGATCACATTACTATTTCATGAAAGCAAATCATCATTTCTGTCAAAGTTGAAGCAGGAAAGGATAGAACTGAATATTCTCCTTGAGGAAACCAATAGCAAATAAACGTTACTTCACTTGGCACCTCGCCCCTCTAGTATGAATGGAACTGTCAGCCAATGAGCAGGAAGAGCTAGCTTTCTATAATCGACCAACAAGACGATCTTTCAATTGAGACAATCAGAAACAATCACAGTAATAGTAAAAGGAAAGAGAAGTGCAGAGATGAGTGTCATCTTTAGCCTTGACTTAGCTAGTTAGGTTACAGCCACAACATGATCTGTCTTATTAGAGATCTGGTAGGAACTATCGAAACCATATTGATAATAAGTGTCCCGTGAATCTTTTGGAACTTAAATCTGAATGGAGTAACTTATTCAGCTTGGTCAAGTTCACTCTTAAGATGTGCAAATTTATGGAGATGATTTTTATCTTCACTTTGCTTCTTTTTTTTTTTTGGGGTGGGGTGGTGGTCTTTCCCACTATCTATTTCAATAAGGGACTGGACGATAATCTGTCGGAACGCTTCCAACGGTATCTTTGGAGGCTACTCATTGTGTACAATTATGCGCACATCAATTACATTATCAACTCGCATATGTGTCTGAACATTGTTGTAATTCTGACACCCCCTCATTGGTTGCTTTGCTTAAGGCGATTAAATCGACCCTAATGCAGATGAGGAATGGGCTGGGTGTGAACTGCAAGTTTAGTTGCTGCAACTCAAGTTTGGTTCCTGAAAACTTTTCTTCTTTTTCCTCTTGAGGTAGAACCTTGTATCCCAAAATCAAAAGAAAGGCAGGACTTAGTATGGTAGAATGGGGAGTGGTATTAAAACCCAGCCATGTCTGCATCGTGGTTAGAAATCCTCCTTCCATCTGAGAAAAGGCTTAATGCATTTCATATCTGGTAGCTATGAACCCTCCCTTATCCGCCTTCTTTGTCATGACATGAATGGGTTCATCAACTAAGTTGGTGTTTCTTGGACGTGTCGGCTGGGACAAATTCAGATTGCAGCAGTGGGATTATTTTAAGAAGAAATGATTTGAGTATGTCACTGGTAATCTTTTGAAGAGTCTGTAGATTACATGGCCTAATTAAGCTTATGCACCTACAATGATAGAGATGCTTAATTCTCGAGATTAGGGCACTCTGTATGATTATACACCTTAAGAAGCTTGTTGTCACAGAAAAAGGCTTGTTAAATTGCGATTTTAAATCCTCCTTAAATTTACTCCAATAACATTTATTAAAAAAAAAGTAGTCATCCCTTTGGGACTAGGAGCTTTAGGAGAGACAATGCTTTTCAGGGTTTCAACTATTTCATTGCCCGTGGGCATGGAGCAGAGAAAGAGATAACTAGGAGCTTTTTGGAGAGAATGCTTTTTGCATTTCAAATATCTGGTTGGCCATGGGCATGGAGCAGAGAAAGAGTCTAGCCTCATCTGTTGTACATCCGATCAAACTGACTGTCTAAGTCATCAGGGCTATCTGTCAGGTTCGCAGTTGTATAAGCTCTCAGTAAATTCACCATGAATTTGATCTTGCATACTAGTAAGATCAGCAAGTCCTCTCACCTTGATTGGCTTTGAGAAAACTAATTGTATTTCAGCAGAGAATAATAAAATACCGAGTGGTTAGATTCAATATGACTAAGCGAGGAGACCTGTAATATTTGGAACCACACTCATTCTTCCCATTGTTGCATTTTGGGTGAAGTTGGTTAGACCTGTTCTTGCATGTGATTTTCCCGTGATGCCGGAAGGCTAGATAGCCAATTAGTTGGGGAATTGATATTCTTTTCTGCTTACGGAAAGCAGCAAGAGCAAATGCATTGCCGCATGTTCTATACTCTTAAACAACTTCTTTTTTTTTTTCAATGATTCTGTGACACATTCTTGAATTTTAAAGGACTAAAAGCACAAGTCCCAAGTTTATCGAAAAAAAAAATCGAGTCGTAAAATGAGGGTGCAAAAGCTGTCTGTTTTGTTAGATCTTCCTTCTTTTTATAACACATGAAATTCTCGTTGTCTCTCCCTCATACACAAAAACATATCCTGCTCCCTAACTTCTTGCAAATGGTTTTATAGGTTGAGGCTGGAATCATGTGGTGCATCTGGCTCAAAAGCAGGCCGGGAGAAATTGCGTAGAGACTGCCTAAATGAGAGGCAAGCTATTATTCTTTATTTTCTCGCATTCACTATTCTTTGTGTCCGCGTTCCCACATCAAGTTTGTCATGGTTTCAAGGTTCCTTGAATTGGGTTCTATCCTGGAGCCTGGAAGGCCGGCCAAATCAGACAAGGCTGTTATTTTGATTGATGCTGTTCGAATGGTGACCCAGTTACGAAATGAAGTCCAGAAGCTGAAGGAATCAAATGAGGATTTGCAGTTGAAGATTAAAGAGTTGAAGGTGGATTTATTTAGGAGTAAATCTCTCTTTATCTTTGTCAGACTTCATTAAGAAATTGCTGCTTCATCTACATCTCAGGGTATAATCCCTAGCTGAACATTTGTTATATATGTATGGGTAACAAAGTATATATTTTGGTTATCCTTTTTTTATGCAGGCTGAGAAGAATGAGCTTCGGGATGAGAAGCAGAGGCTCAAGGCAGACAAAGAGAAGTTGGAGCAGCAAGTCAAAGCAATGAGTGTGCAACCAGGATTCCTGCCTCATCCTTCTGCAATGTTGGCTACATATGCTACTCAAGGGCAAGTTGCTGGAAACAAACTGATGCCATTCATTGGTTACCCAAGTTTCGCAATGTGGCAATTCATGCAACCTGCTGTAGTAGACACATCACAGGATCATGTACTGCGCCCTCCCGTTGCTTGAAATTGAAGAGGTCCATGGTTTGATTCGTCTTACCAGTAATGCAAGTAGGCCTCTTGTATCTGATTTTCTGGAATTGTTTTGAACTACTCTTTTATGCTGGTTTTCTTAAACTCACAGAGGTAATTAGGTGGAACGTTTATGTATAGTTTTGTTTTTTGGTTGGATTTCTGCTGATCCTGCATGCAATAGACTACGCACATCCTTTTAAACTTTTGAGTTTTCTAACGTAGGTGGGTACTGCTCTATAACAACTGCTATTATTGACAATCTCTTAATTAGTTTAAATAAGTCAACGTTATTGCATTTGATATCAAAATTTCTTCAATCATGCCGTCATTTTTATGACCGAGAATCGTCTTTCCCGCCTAGTATTCCCCCAATGATGGATTTGTGTCTTCACCATTCACGGCAATTATAAGCGTCTGTGTCTCCAATAACTGCTGGCTGGGAGAAAAAGATGCATGTGTGCTACAGGGAATTTCGCTTTTAAAGAAACATTGTGCTTTGATCTGCATTGCCTATTTATCACTTTCGAGGAATCTAGTGCCAAGCTTGCTCTGGTTCATTTTGTTGGGTCTTGTGTTATTAGCCAATCGATGTTAGAGTAGTTGGTCATTTTTCAGGCTTTTGGTTGGGTTTGGTGCAGGGTTGGCCTCCAAATTTAGGAGACAGAGCCACCTGAGATAATATTTGTGTTCTTCCCAGTAGTGTCGAATATTTCGGTTAACCATCTACAACAGCAATTGTACGTCTACGACAGTATTTAATGTTAGAAAAGCTAAGCAAAGCATTAAGTCAATTTCAGTTTCTTGGCACAGAGTACTGCATTTTAAGAATAGACTATGCTGGTCTCTCTCTCTCTCTCCCCCTCCCTTTATGGTAAGCGAAACCTCCACCCCAAATTAAACTTTTTAATGGCTGGTTTGGGATTGACTTATCGTACATATGCTTATGCAATTTTGGTTGATACGAATTTGAACCAGAAAACTGGATAGCATTGGATGCTTGGTTTAGTCATGAACTTGTTTTTCGAATGGATCAGATTAAGCAGACAAACGTAACTCAAATAACATGCAGTACATAACATTCCTCATAGAAAACTCATCCTATTCTAAATAGGCATGAAGCATCATAATTACGAAGCCGAACCCCATTGTGATGTGGATGAGGAAACTGTCTTTGGAAGCTGATGAGGATGTTGGTTCAGTTGAAGATCCATCCGAAGAGGTTCGAGTGGATTCAGTTGAAGGAATAGTAGCGAGACCAATGGGCGAGTCAGATGGTGATGGAGGGAGAAGCGTTGCGGGAGGCAATTCTGGAGCTGGTGTTGTTGGCGAGTCAGATGGTGATGGAGGGAGAAGCGTTGCGGGAGTCAATTCTGGAGCTGGTGTCGTTGAGGATGTAGAACTTTCTGGAGCTGGAGTAGGAACCAGATCAGGCTCTGGAGCTGGAGTAGGAACAATAGGAGTCACCGGGGAAGGAGGTGTTTTGACTGAAGGAGATGCAGCTGGTGGTGTTGATGATGCAAGAGTGTCAATTTCGAGCTTCATTCCTTGGCTACAATGTCCTGGCGATCCACAGATGAAGTATCTCTTTCCTGGAGAAGAAAGTGGGATGGTTGTGGTGCCACCATTGTAAGACTGAATTGCGTTACTTGCCCGGCAAGAGTCATAGTCTGCCTTTGAAACCTCAGCCACATCATGGTTTGCTGCGTACTGGAAAACTGCAGGGAGCACAAATAAGTCAGCTCTCGCTCTCTTTAACCACAAACTTCACTCAAATCATTACAAGCGTAGTTAAATCATGTCAGTCCGACAACATGCACGAGGAGATCAGGAACATACAACAAAACAGATCACATGCCATTTAGTACTCACTCAGTTTGTCTCCGACCGAAAATGACTGAGATGATGCCCACGTTTGCAGGTCGGTGGAAGTATCCCACCCACCGTTTGTGCCTCCAACCACGTAATTTGCTGCCGCAGCTAATTGGATGAGCGTGGCTGAAACATACAAACCCATCACTAATGTTCTTAGCGTTGCCATTTTCTGGCAAAAGAAGCGGAAAATAGTAGAAGAACAACTGTAGGCAAAATGAAAGAAGTTCAAATCTGAGAGAAATGAGCGGATGGGTTTTCAGTTCAAGCGGGGAATGATTATATAGAAGAAAAAGCGCAAATAAAGGAGAGAGAGGGAAAAAAGATATCCTTTTAATTTGTGGTTTGGTTTCGGAGTTGGTTTAAACAGGTTGTTTCTTTCTGTTGTGTTTGGCCAAGTGTTCCTTAGGGGATTTCCTTTCAAAATTTAAATTTCTTTTATTGAAACTTTATGTATTTAGTGTTGGTATATTAGTACCTGAATGTTCCCAAGCAGGACAGGACTTGTGTGCATGGCACCAATAAAGGGAAAAGGCCTTCCATGTAGTGGTTTGTGGCATCCATGTGCAATACATGAAGACCTTTTCTGTAAGAGTACCTAATCCTCGTCCCCAACACACGATCGCGAGGAAACATAAACCCATGTAGAAGATTGTGGAGCTGTTGCTTTGGCTCCTCATGCTATATATATATATAATTGGTTGAAACAATGAATGAGCTGGGACAATATTAGTGCTAGTACATTATAAGTAGTACAAGTTTAATTATTGGTTAGCATACAGGGCGTTTGTTTATCCGAAATTTTGAGGAATATTCTTAAAATTTTAAGAATCTTTTGAATATTGAAGTTTATTGAAATTTGTGAAAATGTGAAGTATATGTGTAAAAGTACGAAGTTTATTAAAATTTATAAAATATGTTTGGTGTGGTAAAAATTTAGCCCTCAAAAATTGAGCAAACAAATATTCTACAGTATGTACAAGGTTCTTCTTGTTTTACCCAAACAGAAGTGCTATAGACACAATTGGATAGAAAACAGAAGTTTCTAACATGAACTCACTGACCCAACAGAAAATGCTTGATTCTGGCGTTGTAACTGGAGTTGACAAGCATCAATTAAAATGAATTATAAATATCGGTTGAATAGCCCATAGGGGGCTGAGCTTTGGTGGGTTGAAAGATTGACCTATACCAACTTTTTCTTGAGTAAGTGACCTATACCGACTGGACCTATACCAACTTGACCTACTGTGATGTACAATCCTTTTTTCAGAGTATGTAATGTCGCTTTCCCCATATATATAAATAATAATAATAAAAACTTGCAATACCGCTTTCCCCTCTCGCCTCCCCTAGCTTTCGACCCCATATATATATATAGAGATAGGCGTACTCGAATAATATCCCCTGTGAGAGTCATTGACTTACCGTTACAGGTTGCTGAGGGGTTAATTTGTACAACACCACTAACCTTCCTCAATAGGTTTAGGATTTAACCTTGATGGATCTTAGATGAATAATGCACAGTACAAAGCTTTCCCTCTCATTTTAGAATGTTATTTTACATGATAAAAAAAAATGTTCCTAAACTCAACAAAATTTCAGGCCAAATCAAGAAAATAATCTGAAAGCATCTTCTAGTGTACTATGCATTATTTTTTTTGATAAAATAAAAAATTATTCATTTCTAATTTAACAAAAATAAAAGTCAAATAAAAAATAATCCAAAACATCTCAATAGCATAATCCATTAAATTTCTATTTGGTGTCTGCATCTAATTAATTTGCAGCGTGCACATATATTAACCCAGTTTCCATACTCTAGTATTTTATGTTAGCGAACTACACAACAAGATCCATTTTATCTAATTTATTGTTTAAATTGGATGGTCCGAATCATTAGAAGAGAAATACACGCAACATGGCTAATGAGTCATGCGTTCTTTCCTCATAGAAAGTAACCTCCCCTGACCTTACCATTGGCCGGCCAATTAATGTCTGATTTTTAGAAGGTACTGTTCATGAGCACTTGAGCCAAGCTAGCTAATGAACCTTCTTTTTGTTATAAATCTGTGAAACCTAGCGAACGATGTGGCATGAACACATAAAAAAATTAACAGAGGTATTCGACCACAATCAATTAAGAAGCAAAAGCAACTATATATTATTTATTCACGTCTACATATATATAAGGATGCTTAACGTGCAATACATACTAAGGGGATGATAGTCCATCCCACACAGTTCGAAAATTTAAACTTTTTAACATGCTCTAGTACTTGTGATAGGAAATACGTGATATATATATATATATAAATATATATATCTCATGAACTCGAGATATTTTGGATGTTTTAAGCCTTGACAAACGGGTAAGTTTCATATCTGAAGTAGCAACTCCCCGTCATAACTCTCCCTCCTTGTTTCCCGTCGCAACATTCTGGTTGCAGCTTGATTGCATCCTGGAGACAGCTGTTACAATCATTTCCAGAGAGATCTCTGGTGCATTGAACTAGTCCGTAGATACTCAGAGATTCACCAAGCTTGGATATTCCAGCAGCGTACATCTTTTGGCTCTCGGTAGCTCGCCTGGCCAGTGCTCTAAGCAACTTTCGTGCCTTGGGATTAAAGGTTGTAGGGTCACTTGCATTTTGGAAGCTCCAAGCATAAACCACGTTTTGGAAGTCAATTTGTCCAGAGAAGTTCTTATTCGAGTACTTCACCAGACAATTGTCGTACCATGTGATAGCAGATTTGTTATACAGGCAATATTGACGAACTTGGCTAGCTGCCTCAATAACACAGGAACCACAGTCAATATCAGAGACATCGCCACGACAGAGAGCAAGCCCATATGGTCGATATTTGTTGTTTCCCATGGAGCTAAAACTAAAACCAGAGGGAGGGGTCGAGTAGGAAAGATAGCCCATGAGCTTCTTCAAATTCGTACCATAAGGGTCGTCATTCCTAGTTGTGAAATTATCAGAAGTCGAACAAATTTGGTAGATAGGATTGGCTCCAAAAACAGTGTGGAGAAGAAGAACGAAGAACAGGATATTGATCAGAGACGAGGTGAATTTGAAAGAAGACATGGTGGAATAGGAGGGATTTATCTTAATTTTGAGAAGTTGCATCGTTTGTACATGTATATATAGCGTACGTATACACTGTTGGAAATATCAAATCAATATAATATATGGGTTGAAATTTAATTTAATTTTTGTGAATAGCATTTAAGACTTTTTTTTTTTTTATATATATGAGTGTGCGAGAGTGCCTTTCAAAGGGTGTCTTTGATTAAATGTAATTTCAAAAAGGTTCAGAATGCCCCATCAGTATTTTTAAGGTCAAAATCTACATTAGCAAATATTCATTAGACATTATTTTAAGCCAATTGAAAATTGTACAACGAAAGAATTTTATTTGATTGGCTGAGTGAACCTATTTTCGATTTGTTTAAGGAATGAATAATTGTCCTTGAGAAGGACATGAAAAGACCTTATCAGGTAATTGACTTGTAATGCCATTTATATATGCTTATTAAAATTTTTTGTTTGGCAAAAGATGCATTAACGAATCAAAGGAGTACCCTAAGCCAAGCATCAAATCTAATTCTTTGATGCTATAGCGATATCGATCGGGCAGTTCCATTGCTAATACTTCCTAATTCTCTTGATCTCTAATGGAAGTCCGAGCATTCCACTACAACAAATTTTGGCTTTTGGGACGTATTTTTCCGTCCCGAAAAATTCAAATTCCGTTTGTCACCCCAACTGTCCCAATATTACAAAAGGGTTTTTAGGACGGAAACGGTGTTCCTTCCCAAAAATTACCTTTCCGGGACAAGAAAGCTTCCATCCCAAAATTAAATTAGCATTCAAACTGTATAGAATGTACAGTTGAGGATTAATTTTGAATGGGTTTCAACAGAAAATATAACTTCGTTAGATAAGGCAAATTAATGTTCGAACAACAACAAAAAGTTTATGTTCGATATTTCAGATACCATTACAACACTGTAAGCTAGAATGTCCGTAACTGTTTTTAATGAGTTACAACATTTCACTCGATAAAAGTTCGGACAGTTTTGGATGTAAAGAGAGAAAACATTCGAATGCTTTATGCCATTCCAACATATATCATAAAATCTGTTCGATATACTGATTGAGGAATAAAAAGGTAGCTGTTTGAACATGTTATGAGCAGAAACGAGAAACGCTCATATAGGGTTCGAATGTAGGGGTGGCACGTTGTATTTCGAACGCAAAACCTAACATTGGAACATACTTTTTTTATTTTAAAAAAATTAAAAAATTACTAGAAAATTATTATTAAATATAAAAAATTATTAACAAAATATACAATTAAATAATTAACCACGATATTTGAAACAATTAAATACAATATGTAATAAAATAATAATCTATCTTGGCCGTTGCGTGCATCCAACTATTCCTATATAAAAAATTTTAATCAATATAACTCTAAAATAATTGCAAAAATAATCATTAAAAAAAAGTCAGCTAAATGAAAAATATATATAACTTATCTATACATCTACTCGATGTCATTTTCAATGAAGGTGATCAAATATCAACGTAGGAAAAGCTAAGGCCCAGACAAGGCTGATGCAGGTAAAAGATATAAGGTACTATATAGTAAATAATATGTATAAAGTACTATATGTTAAATAATATGTATAAGGTACAATATATTACATAATATGTACTATATATTAAAAATGTATAAGGTATATATAAATAATATACCATGTTGCATAATATGTATAAGGTACTCTATATTAAATAATATGTCTAAGATACTATATATAAAAAATCCGGTTTAGACCCTAATAACACATAGAGGGGGTGAATATGTATTTTCCCTCTAATAAAACAAATAATAACAATTTTAAAACACGTTATAAAATTGTTCAATTTAGATATGCATAATAATCAACACAAACAACAAATAAGCAGCGGAAAACTAAATCAAACTTCATTCTCACAAAGAGACAAGGATTTGATGACGAATGGAAAACCTTTGAAAAACCATTCAAAAGGAAAAATCACTCCGGGCTAGCAGCCACCCGAAATCTACTAAAAAGAAAATCCTTACAACAGTGATTCAAACACGGACAACCCCAGTTGGCTTGATTCTGACAACCCTGATGTAATAATCTAAGCACCCCTGCTCTGACCTGCTCTAAATGACATTCTCCTCAACACCTTGAGGTTCTTCTTAAAGATCTCCATGAACGCTCTTGTTCTTCAACACGCCTTCAACACCATGAAAGAAACAAAGCAATATAATAGAAGAATAGAGAAAAACTCATCAATCTTGAAGCACAAATCTTCTGAGGTTTTTCTCTCGAGGGAGGAGGCATAAGAATGTTGAATAGAAGCCTCAATTAGGGTTCTGGACAGCCTCCTACGAAACCATGTAGGGTTTCTCAAGGTTTCACAAGGAAAGTCCAAAAATTTAGTGATTTTTGAAATTCGCCTGAAGTCGCTCGAGCGCTCGGGTTTTGTCTGCTGAAATTATAACTGGGCGCTTAAGTGCTCGTTGAACGTTAGTCAAACGTGTTGTCTCTGTTAACTAGGTGCTCGAGTGGGGGTTGAATGTGATGTTTGTCTGAATTCTCCTAAGGGCGCTCGAGCGTGGGTCAAACGCGAGTCAAAGGTGAGAAGACTTTGGACAGAACACCAATACTAACTCTTGAACAAATGTGGGAACCAAAATTACAACTTGACCACGACATATTTTGACACGAAATGATGCCAACACAAAAATACCCTAATACTACTATATATTAAATAAATGATGTATAAGGTATATATATATTAATTATATATTGTATAGGTACTATATATTAATAATATGCATAAGGTACTATATTTTACTAAATAATATGTATAAGGTACTATCTTATATAATATGATAACAAATAATTTTTATTATTTGTCTTCATTTATCATTATTTTATATGATAATATTTTATCGTATTATTAAACTATTTCCTAATATTCTGTGTTATTTCATTTTTAATCATAATTTAATTACTAAATAAAAATATGCATAAATCATACCAAAAATAGAATCATCAACCACAGATATGATAACATAAATAAACATAACTGTTTGAACGTCTAAAATAAAACATAAAAGACAAATGACAAAATAACGTTCGAACATCTGAACTACTTGGATTTCTTCTTCTCTAACTTCAGCAGTAACCCCCCCTGTATAGCATCTATCCTATTCATGATGTTTTCCTGACACTTCGCCAACTCCTGTTGTAGTTTGTGCTCCCTCGAATCAATCTCCCCGAGTCTTTTCTACATGTCTGCGACGTGAGTGATGACAGGAGCGATGAGCATCTTGACTGTGCCGACAATACGACGCTTTATGTTCCCCCGAAGATCTACTGGTGGTAGCTGATAAAGGGTTGCTCTAGCGGAAAACTCAATCGACTCCTCAACAGCTAGACCTTTCTCTTCAGGCTGCGGAGGAGCAGTTGCTATAGGTCAACGCGGTGACATATGTCCATGTGACAAGCTGCGTCGAGCTGTGGCACTGTTGATAAGGCCGAGCTAGGTAGCAGTTGGCTCATGATGCCCAACCCCTACCCCAGAATCCAAAAATAAGCTTTCAACATCACACTGTGTGGTAGTAAACCCTCCCTCCCTTGCCTCGAGCTCAGATCATCTTGAAATGAGCAGAGGGAGGTCAAGCAGCTCCAACCACGCTACCATCGTTTCATCAATTGGGCTCAGGGCGGTGCACTTTGTGTGATGTTGCTGCGTGTAAATGTTATGGCAGAAGATTAGGTGGAACATGTGCCAAAACGCAGGCAAAGATATCCGTGGCACTGATGACTGTATTAAATAGTGATGCTCTCCCATGATTAGTCAAAGGACCTCCATATTTGACAATACAACTACGGACTCGACAGTAGGATAAGCCTCTAGTCACGTCTGAATGCCAATGTAATCGGCCAAGATATCATTGAAAATCTTGATACGAACTCCCTGGATGACGACCTCCCACTTGTTAGCATCGGTGTCAATCTCCGTCAATACAGCATAAAACACCTAGACCAGGAGTACGTGTGGCAGACTAGTCCAAGAGAGCGTGTGTTCCCAACCATGGTAGAAAAATATCTGGTGGATGGTGCGGCCCTCAAAATAAAAGTCGCAGAAGTTCGTAGTGCAAACATACCTCTTGACCATAACCTGATGCTTAAACATACGCGCCCTTCTCTCCTCCGCACTCATAGCTTCATTTGGAGGAGCCCGTGAAGAAGCAGCAAATTTGGAACGCCTCGGCAAATTCGCCTAGTCTGCAGAAAAAAAAAATCGTTAGAACGGGCAATAACATGTTCGAACGGGTATATCGTTCGAACATAAGGTACAATGTTCCAACTTTCAAGATAAAACATTGAACATATATAAAATAAATGTTCAAATGGAACGTATTAAAATATAGAATGAATTGTATGAAATCATCCAACCAAAAGTATTAAAACATCGAACGGAAAGAATTAAAACATCGAACGCAATACTATTCAGACTATAATACTAACAACACAAAAACACCAAAAAACGAAAAAAAAAAAAAAAAAAAAAAAAAATTGGGAAAAAAAAAAAAAAAAAAAAAAAAAAAAAAAAAAAAAAAATAATTAATTAAATAAAAAATAAAAAAAAAAAAAAAAAAAAAAATAAAATAATAAATATATATTTATATAAAAAAAATTAAAATATAATATATAACTATAATTATAAAAAAATAATAAATAAAAAAAAATAAAAGTTTAAAAAAAAAAAAAAATAAAACAAAAAACAAAAATAAAAAAAAAAAAAAAAAAAAAAAAAAAAAAAAAAAAAAAAAAAAAAAAAAAAAAAACAAAAAAAAGAATTTCAATGCATGGTTAAAATAGTGCATTTCATTTCCTATGTTCGAATGATAACAATACGTGTTGTTTGAACACTGTAATACAAAACCAAAACTTCCGAGTTGACTTGGTCATTTCTAGAATCCCTAAAAAATGGCATTTTTATGTACCAAATCATTCTCAAATAATCCTAAATTGACTAGATGTAATACCTAGCTCTTTTGCACCTATTTGATATATATGTGAGATAATATAAATAGTACGTTGTGGAATTTTCTTCCTGCAATTATTTTTTGTATATCTTTAATCTCCTACATTTACACATATGTGATTATATTTGTTTTTATATCATTGATGTAATGCCCCTTCCTTGTATAGAGTTATAGTATATAGTGTTCATGTGAAATTTTTTTATTTGTGTTTACTTTCAAGAAGGTAATTGGGATGATTGGGGCAAGCCTGTAAAATCTTGGTAAATCAGGTTTGAGTGCTACACACCCGAGTTGATTAGATGAGCAGGTCGAGCTCTCGACCCCGAGCAGTTTAGTTCTCGACCCTGAGCAGTTTGGGCTTTCGACTCCCGAGTAGTTTAGTTCTCGACCTCGAGCAGTTTGAGCTCTCAATTCTAAGTATTTTAGTTCTCGACCCCGAGCAGTTTTAGTTCTCGACCCCGAGCTGTTTAAGTCCTGGACCCCGGGAGGTTTAAGCCCAGGACCTTGGGCTGTTTGAGCTTCCGGTATTGCCAAATTCTATGTTGGTTTAAGCTTCCTTTTGCATGCTACTTTTTTTACGTGTCCTAACCTTATGCTGTGCATTAAATGCACTCTTATCTCATTTTACTTTTTACTTTTCTCCTTCTTATCTGACCGGCCGCTAGATGAAGTTTTGGCCATTGATTTTCTTTTTTGACGTGTTACTTTACAAAATAGTTGTACAAGGTGAATATTGTGGTGGCAGCAGACGTGTGAATATAAAGTGATTGGTACAATCTCGCTATCTCTCTCTAATGATTGGGTCTATACCTAGACTAGATGTATAGACTGGTCAGGGGGAGTTTCACTGTGAATTCGTTGTTTTTAGCTTAAGTTTTCAACTAGAAGAATAAAAGAGAGAGATGTGAAGTGGAGTGCTTCCGAGAAATATAGAAACTGAGAATTTTCACCAACTGATAGAGAGAAAGGAAGGAAGAGCGACGTGAGAGAGAGACCACCTGACCGAAGGAAGAAGGAAGGAGGAAGGAGAAACTAAAGGAAAAAGAGATCGAGGTAGTCTCGATCTGCACCTTTTCCTTCCCATGAGCTTTTATCTCTTCTTTTTCTAACGTAGTGTCTTACTGTTTAGGTGTTTTTATTCAAGAAAAGACAGTATAAACTCGACTGAGGTAAGGGTGAGCTAGTTTACATTATATGGGATGGTAATAAAGAATAGGCCATAGGCATGTAGGAGAAATAATGGGAAGTGGGAAAAGAAATACATAAGTTGAATATACTGACCTAGCCAAACCCTAGGATCCTTGAATGCCATTTCTCAGTGGATTTAGAAAAACAACCGAGTCACATAAGTTGTTGGACTTGCCTATTTTAGCATGTTATGCTTATTGAGTTTTAATAAACCCTTTGCTGTCCAAAATGTCCCCATGAAATCCTTAGAGTTTTGGCCTGGAAATTTGTGGACATGTAGTATATGGTCATAGAAGGTCCAAGTAAAAATTGCAGGTCAATCGGAGGTCGGGAAAGGTTGAGAATGCCCTTGGAGGTCTCTAAGGGCAATTTTGGCATTTCACATGAAATGTTAGGGTAAAAAGGTCCGAACAGGGAAAATA
>CM025854.1:17779023-17793158 GCA_003952965.2 Morella rubra
AGATCCTAATGCTACGTATGCTACTTGGCTTTTTCACCAGGAATCAAGGTAAATTGGTGTATTATAATGATAACTATGACTCGGTGTGAATGGAAACAAAACTCCTAAGATAAAAAATGAATAATTTTTTTTTTTGTGACATATTGAGTAAGTATTTTTTTAGAATTCAAATATTAATATCATCTCAGATCTTACAATGTCAAATATTTACTTTCAATAGCGGAATTAAAAATTTATCTTTGACGAGCCAAAATAATATTAAGATATTTATTTTATTTTTATATTATATGCTTTACAATGCCTAAAATATGAAAAAGTTTTGTATAAACACAATTCAGATTATGAAAAATATTCTCAAAAAGTTTTCTTCAATCTAAGAATAATATAGCATGAGTTTATATTAGTTAAAAATTGAGCATGATGTAAAGACACTCGTAGAGATAATACAAAAGTAGATATAAATAAATAAAAGAGTTTAAAAATTCTAAAAGAGGAGAAAATACTCATACTCTCTATTTTTAAAATAAATATATTTTTTAAAATTTCAAACCTTTTACTATTTCGAAAGATAGATTTTTAAGAAAAATTATAGAATTTTGAATATTTGAGTTAAATCTCGAATTTTTTGTCCTATCAAATGTATTTTTAAATTTTGTCAAAACTAAAAATAATAGGTTATTGTTAAATATTCAAGGCCAAAATTTGTATTTCAAATTCATAAGAGGCTAAAAAATAGTTTGAGGGGACATTTTTGAAAATTTTAGGGGCCAATAATATATTTTGTCAAAAAATAGCATATGGACAAAGGGAGAGAGGGCAATTTTCAAAATCTTGGGGGGGTCATTTTTCCTTCCCTTGATTATGATCTTCTATATAATTGTCTATCCGAATTTTATAGTGCAATTTGTATAAAGATAAACACAATATATAGATCTTATTGTATGATTTACAATATCCGAAATTTTACCATGACAGCATTTAATAATGTGGTCCTTTCTCCAAATTGCATCTTAAAATTCATGCAGAAAATTACAAAACAAATCCTTAATAAAAAAATTTTCGAAATGTTTGGGCTACCCAAAATCGATAAGCAGAAATCTTACAATAAAAACCCACATGAATGGTTCCGGCTCAACCTTGGTCCATATCTGACATGATAGTCCACTTAGGAGCAAACATAATACACGTCGGATTGAGAAAAAGGTGTAGCGGATGCCAGGAAAGAAATTACCAGTAAACTAATATTGAGGCAGCCCAAGTCGGATTGGGTTTCCATTTGTCATGCTGTCATTTTGGGCCGAAGATATGAAGAGAAGAAATCGCAAATCCCGTACAGAATACAATAACCCCAACAAACAAACAACGCCCTCAGTAGACTCCACTCGCACGACTAGGGCAAAACAGAGATTTAACCAATACAAGGCTATTTCTTTGGCGTTCGAAAATCACAAATCTGATTTCTCAGCCAACGAGCCCTCCGTCTGCTCTTCAGGTAAACTCGAATCCATATGAAGATCTTATTTTTCCTACGATTTTTTGCTATTCTACGTGCTTTTTCGTTTTTCGATCTGCTAATTCATTCTCCAATAGATCCTTTCTTTTTTCATCGGTTTTTTTGTCCTCTGTTTGGTTGGTGAGAAAATGTATGATAATGAGCGAAACCAAAGTACTGATCTCAAGATTTACGAACAACGAAAAAAACAAGTACCCCCATTTAAGTGAAACTCTTGGACGCGTAGTTATATGCTTGGATTTGATTTTTGCGGATGGCAAGAACAATAAGCAGTTTGAGCGATTCTTCTGGAGGAAAAAGTTTTGGACCTTTTCATTGGAAGTTTTGCCCCTTTTCACCTATGTTTTGGGAAAAGAAGATTGAAGGGTCACGTGGGTACATGTATTTGTTTGGGTAATATGGTTGCTAACTCAGCTTGTGAAATAGGAACCTTGATTGACGTAAAAAAATTTATTAATTGCCTATGCATGTGCTGCTTAAGATTTTTAGATGATCAGAATGTTCGAAAATTGGCTTGCCCAATTCTTTTTTATGGTCTGCACTTGGATTGAATATTGTGTTCACATGAATAGGTGATTTCTTAGTTTTGGCTTCTAAGACTCGTTTCTCTTGTCTAGTTCTATAAATTGTTTGAATTCTGGATGTTTCTTAAAACAAAAGGACATTCTATTTTTTAGTTTCTTTGAGCTGATAATTGAACCAGAAAAGGTTTGGAGTGTGAAGTGAACATGTTAGGACAGATTAATGATGATTTATATAAAGGTTAGTTTGCCAAGTAGTTGAATAGTGTTGAAACGTTTGCCCCCAGATAATTTGCTTTCTAGAAGCAAATTTATCCAGGTTTCTTAGTTGATGTGATGGTATTTGAATATCTAGTCATATGACTAAATGAGTGATCAGGGAGTGATTATGATTCATCCAAGCAGTAGATGGGGCATGAAGATTTCCACCTTATCAAAGTGTGTACAATAACTAGACTAGCTTGTTCTTAGATAGGCTGCACTGTGACTGGAGTCACTGCATAACATGCTCTGTAACAAAGCCACTTGCCAGTTGTTTAACTGATACAAACATGATATTAATTTCTCATAGAAACTATAGTTTGGCTTTTACTATCCACAGAAGATATTGTTTGGGTATTTGAATCGATTGGCTTGGAAGTTGTACTTTCGTGACTCTAAAGAAAAGAAAAATAAAAGAATGGTGTTTTCCACCTGCAGACTTTACAAGCTTCCAACTAAAGAAGCAAAATGGCCGGTTCTAGGGTTGCTCATGTCACCTTGAAGGGACCAAGTGTTGTCAAGGAGATCGTGATCGGTATGACACTTGCTTTGGCCGCTGGTGGCGTCTGGAAAATGTATCACTGGAATGAGCAGAGGAAAGTGCGGCAGTTTTATCACTTGTTGGAGAAGGGTGAGATAGGTGTCGTTGCTGAAGAAGAATAAATCTTCTTTGTTTCTGTCATGATTCTGCGGACACATCCAGCAGTTTGGTCATGATTTTGTTCTTCCCTCTATTTGGCTCCTGAATATAAGATGAGCGTAATTTGGATTTCAAGGGAATAAATTTATTGTACTGATTTGCAGACTACAGTATTTGCTTTAGATATAAAGTGGTGAAGTTGCTTGGTACTTGCCTGCACTTTCTCTTATGGTTGCGCAAGTGAAGTATCAAATTGTTCACTTTTACGCTGCATGTGTACACCTTGCTTCTACAAGATTAACTAGAAACACTGGTGCAGATGAGACAGGCTTGGTAATTCTAAAGAGTTGGACGCACTGTTGATAGTTTTAGTGTATGTTCAAGGAAAAATGATTCACATGACAGTTACCAATATTTTAGTGGCTGCTGAGCGTAGAGTGTGGCAGTTTTACGGGCAAGTTGTGCAATTGCATCGAGATATGTGTATCCATGTCTCCAGTCTCCACCGTGAAAAGAAAGGCAAGCCTGTTGCTGAACTAGGTTGAGTATTGCCAAGGCAATTGCCTTGTACCGTAAACAAGGATCGTGTGCAAGTATGCGCAATGGTTTGGATGGAAGCCATTGGTGCTTACGTATTATCAAGGAATTTGCTACCATAATTTGCAGGTGCCCTGGATTAGCAATAAAATTAACGAAGCTAATTTCCTTAGGGGCCAAAGAAGCATATTAACGACCAAAGAGAACAAAGTGTACGTTTCCAAGTACTTGCTTTGGTTACGTGTCATGATATCATACCCGGGATTTGGCATTGAATCTCACCTTAACCTGTATTGATGGAGAATTTACTGTGGTAAACCTAGGTCTGACCTAAAGGTTGGACTCAGAACAAAGAAAACGAAAGGAGCAAAAGAAGGAAAAGTAAAAAAGAGCAAAGGAAGAACATCGTAGTCCATAAATTGTTGAGCAGCGCAGGCCTAGCGATAGACTTTCACTTTTACAAAGAAATGATGCCATGCACCCGGAATATAGGGCTGAGGGCTCAGAGCCAATTTCTCCAGCTTGCAGTCCTCCTCTCTTTCAACTGAGCCTCCAGTTCGCAACCTGACAGACAAGCACCTCTATCTGAAGAGGACTAAAAACCTGCAGCTGGTTACTATTTGTAGATCCTGGACATAGTTTTCTGTATCCTTTAAAATGACTTGGCCAAGAACAAAATATCTAGATCACGTGTGGGTATGTAATATGTAAAAGATCAAGTGAATATAACTTTTACATAGATACAAAGTGACCGGAACTACTGCTCATTCCGCCACAAGAAACGTATAGAAGAAATTCAAATATGAAATGCTACAGAAACCCGTGGAAACCCTTTCAGATTACAGTGTCGAGCTGAAGGGGGGTGAGGAAAGGGGGAAAGAATGAGCTCTTCTTCGGTGCACTGAGTTACACCCTGAACTCAGTGCACGAGCTTTTAGTGAAAAGCAACAAATACAGGAAACACACGTCCCACTAAATCCACAAGGGATTCATCTTGGCAACTGATTATTTGCATTGCTGTAAAATTTGGGGCAATGACTTTTTGGATCTCATCTATGAATTAAGCTTCGGAAGCAAAGAAGTTCAACAACCTAAAATTGTCATATGTCTGCACTGCTCTGCGCCTCTGCCTTTGATTTGTGCACCATACTCAAGCTTCAGCTTTAATCCCCGGTGGCCAATGATCTGCAATTTAATCTACACAAAATAGTTCAAATTATTATGCACAAGAAAGTGATTAGAAAAATTAAAATTTGGCCATGGATAAGAGCTATGTAATGCTAACATTTTTTACATTTATGTTTGTAGAGAAAAAAGACCAAGCATACAAATATATACAGGCAGAACTTTTATGCAACTGGCCACAAGTTATTGATGCCGGAGTACTCTATTAGAGCTAAAAGCTGATATCCAAGGTTCACTAGTAGAGGCATTCCTCTCTATCTTATGTGACTGGCATGTAGAACCTTGAACAAATTTGCCAGATAGGGGAAGCCAAACCGGTTGAGATGGAGGGGGCATAATAGTGCTGAGTGGATTTCCAAGTCAATTCTACCAGCCTTCTCAACTTTCCTTTCATTTATTTCGATCTACTAGTCCATGCTAAAAGTTTCCTTGTCACAAAGAAATCCACCACCAAAAGAGTGGGGGCAAGCAGAAGCTGCTAGAACATATACATACCATGTGATAGGCCACGTGCTTCTCTTCATAGAATAGGATTTGTACCAACAAAGATTCTCAATCGACCACAAAAAACATTTCACTTCGTCATCAATGGACAACTAATTTTGGCATTTTAAATGTAGAAAACTAGTTTTTAAGCAGACGCTGATTCCAAGAAAAAAAAAATTGGAAAACACTGTTGGGTTCTTGTCATGGATGTGAAGCATGACAAGAACATCAGAAAGATCCTAGCCTTGCGAAGGTATATCAAATTTTGTTATTCTCACATTTGTCGTCCAAATATTTTCTTCTAAGTTCATGCAAATGGTGAAGAAATTACCATAATGATGACCTTGGCATTGAATGAAATCTTTCACATTCGAAATGTGACAACTCTGGATCACCACCTCCACCACCGCCACCAGCTTTACTTTTTGGATCTATAGCCTCTTTGCTTACATCATCTGTAGATGGGTCAATATCTGCATTTACATCAGAAGTATTTGACACGCAATAATTCTGCAGCCATCTGTCAGTTTCCCAGAGTAGGTGCATGATACTTTCCCGTGCAGCATAGCCATGGCTCTCAAATGGAAGAATGACTAGGCGACAAAGAGCACCATGACCTTTCAGAGCATTGAAAAAACGATCGGACTGCAGGAGATACAAACACAAAATTAAGCAAGGGAAGAAGTAGGTAAAGAAGAACAGAGCTGGCCACAAAGCACGACATAGCTAACACTCGGAAAAACTACTATTGAGGGGCGAAACTGAGAGGGTAAATTAAAATTCTGGATCAAATGGGACAAAAAAGAATGTAAAGAGGGAAAGAGGGTCCTCTTTTACCTGCATTGTCAAGGTTCCGGGATTGTTGTCTTCTTCTCCATGGACAAGCAATATTGGCTTCTTGATCTTATTAGCTGACATGAAAGGACTCATCTCTACATAAGTATTAGTGGCCTCCCAAAGAGTTCTGTCTTCATTCTACACCAATATAACGAAGAAGTTACAAGACCATCAAGAATCAAAGCATGACACACGGGACAATATCTACAGAGAAAAGGAAAGGAAAGGAAGAAAAATGAAAGGGAAAAAGATGAGGTAGTTAGTAGAGACAAGTTCAGTCATCAGTGTCTTACCTGAAAACCAAAAGGAGTAAGTGTTCTGTTGTAAGCGCCAGAGCGAGCAATTCCACAACAGAAAATATGAGGGGCATGTGCTAATAGATTTGCAGTCATGAATGCGCCATAGGAATGTCCCCCAACAGCAATTTTGTTTGGATGAGCCACCTTAACAAGGGTAACATCATAAAACTTTGGGTCAAAACTTCACATTCAGAACCACACAAACAACATTCATATAGAAAGGAATGAAGCAGCTTACTCCACGTCGGATAACTTCCTCAACTGCAGCCTCTGCACTTCCAACCAACTGCTCTATGTACCTGCTCAAGGCAATTTAAATATAGATCTAGAAGCTATATGTTGCATAGGTTCTATTGTGAAACTTCAAATAGCCAGCAAAGAAGACCAAATACAACCAAGCTCCATAGGTGACACTTCATGTGAAGTGAAGAAAGGATTGAAGATGGTAAAGCCCCATGTTACATAGCTTCTTACAATTTGAGTTATTCTGAAGATGCGTAAAATGGTTTTGGGATGCAAATAGCCATGGTAACATTTATTTTTCTTCTCTGTCAATTTGAGGCATTTTGCAGAAGCATCAATGATTTGAGCATTTTAAAAGTCAATTACAACAGTTTTAGGTTTCTGTGTCAAACCCACTATCAAAGCAAGGGGAAAATATATGAACTACGATGTGTTTTGCAATTTGCATCTTAAACTACCACGTTTGAGACATTGTATCCGCAAACTACCCATACCTAACACATTGCACCGTCTGTTTATTTTTCCGTCAAAGTGGACAGTAATTGTCTTTTTTAATACAAAATGTCAATTATGCCCCTAAAAGGTGAAATAGTAGGTAACATTTAAGGGCATAATCATCATTTCATTTTTAAAAAAGTTCATTTCCGTCTAATTTGAGAGAAAAAATAAACGAAATGTGCAATGTATTAGAGATGAGTAATTTGTGGGTGCAATATCTCAAACATGGTAATTTTTTTTATTAGTTCTCAAACATGTAATTTAAGGTGCATGCAATCTTTTCCCCTTTCATTGAAGCATGTACTATCCATCTTTAAGGTTTAAGGTGGGACAATTTCCACATCTCAATCATATGAAATATGTTACTGGGTGAACAGGACATTTTTTTTTTATCACATGTTTGGAGACACTTTGTGGGTTAATTAGTCCACTTCACATATTTAAGCATTGAGTATTTCCAAGTTTCCCCATCTGCAGCCAAAGTTTCCCCACTACTCACTTCATACATTTTCTCTTATTTTTTAAGGTGGGACGAATTTCCACATCTCAATCATATGAAATATGTTACTCACAGGGACATTTTTTTTTTATACATGTTTAGGGTGGACCAACATCCTCGACACTATCCCGTCCTAGAAAATAATGCAGTTACCTGTCATTTGCCCAACATCCTCGATCACATCAAGTTACCTGTCATTTGCCTCCTCATCACCCTCGCCAATAATAGGGATTGTTGGTCCAGAGAGAATAGCAAACCTGCAAGTATTTGAGAAATTAAAAATTGGTGCAATATGATGACATGCCAAAGACCCAAAAGTGACTATAAGCAACCAATGAGAAGACGTATATCATGCCTTCTAGCCAGCCAGAGAAGGGGTGATGTAGGACCTATGCCAGCAAATTCATTAGGAGAACCACGAACTTGTCCAGCAGCATCTTTGCTTTTAAATTCGCCAGGGTAAGACCAAATCAGACATGGAAGAGGACCATCCTTTGATGGATCATAGCCTGGTGGCAGATATAATGTTGCAGTCAGCTGAACCCCGTCCTTTCTCTGGTACCTGATCATCTCTTTCTGCAACGATGCCAGCTGTGGGTATGGATGAGGAAAATTTGTAATTTGACATGCTTGCTTATCCGGCCAGCTTAGGATGTAGTATTGGGTGTTCTCAGTTTTCGACTCTTTGGAAGTCAGTATCTTTAACTCATCAAGACGCAGATCCCCTTCTTTCTGATCAGACATTAAAGCAACAACAGTCTCGTAGTACTTTTCTTTGTCACTCTGCCATATTCGTTCTTTTTTGCCTGTATTTCTGTAAGAATAACGCTTAGAACCCCATGATAGGAATGACCACTTGGAAAGATGTACAGCAGAAACAAGCAATATTTGAAAACACTTACATGTCAAACAAATCGAGGAATGGAATGTTCCCTTCCGGTGTAGCACCACTTCCATTCAGTACAATGTAGGTGCCTTCATGATTTTCTTTATGTACCCTTGCAATCACATAAGTTCCAGCAGGAGTTCGCCGCAGCATTGGAGAGCCAGGATCAGAATAAACATCTTCCGATGACCTATCAAATAGGATGCGTGGGCTAGGATCTTTAGATCCAGGAGAAATTGCCCAGGTTCTTGTTCGCCGTGTCTTGTACCAAGATTCATAAACTAGGGCCAGTGAATCATCACACCAAGAAATACCTCTGTGGTGATAGAAAAGGGAGCATTCATCAAATGAGATTCAAACTTGAACAACTTAATTTAGACACAACTATACGAAAAATACCTAGAGGGGGGTAAATAGTTATATTTAAAAAATTATCAATTAATCCTTTTTTTTTTAAACAAAAACCAATTTTCTGAACAAACAAATCAATAACACTGTTTTTCAATATGTCAAGATACTAAAATGACTAGCAAAACAATAAGATACAAATCAACACAAAACAGAAAACACAATCTGTAAAACAGAGGAGTCCGAAGAAACTGCAAGTAACTTCAACTCGTAGAAACACTAATTTTCAGATTCACAAAATCAATTGAAACGCTATCAATTGAACAATCTTACAAATAACCGAAATCTTAATTAGAAACTTACCAACTAGATCTGTGAATGAAGGTTATCAAGGCTCAAGAATATAACTCACAACTTAAAGAACAAACTTGGTTAGTAAGAGAATAAACAAAACAAAACAAATTAAGAACAATAATAGACAAGTAACACCGATAATGGTTACGACGAGAAACTCCCTAAGGAATGTCCTTAAAGAGAAAAACTCTCTGGGCCCGTAGGCCGTTCGAATCCACTAGTTTCCAATTGAATACAAGGTGATCTATTGAAGCGACTAACCTAGCTTATCAAAAACACTTTGAATCAAACTTGATTTACTATAAATCGAATCGCAAATGGACGTAGAACCTCTAAGTCCAAACGGAAATCTCGATCTCGAATGACTCTCGATCTTAATGCATAAACCTTATGCAATCAAGAACCACAGCTGAAACCTTCAGCCACCCTTATTCAGAACATCTGAATCTTCAACTTCGTAGAAGCAATATAGGGAACACGGTGATCGAATCTATACTATACTCTCATAGGGTACTCCATCTTCATCAAAGGGGCTCTTCACCAAAATCAGCAAATAAACATCAAGAAAGAGATGAAGTAGTCGAACGAAATCTTGAAGCGACTAGAATCTAGGAGCGTTTTAAGTCTTGGACGTTGGAATTGTATGTGTATCGTCAAAGAGAAAAACCCATTTGTTACACAGTTTTTTCACGCATCAATGACTAATTGAAATCAGCTTCATTTCTCACATCTTCTAGAATATGAGGAAATGACAAGAAGGCCCTCACTAAAGAGTCACGTGAACTGTAACACCAGCCTTTTTTCTTTTCCCTTCTAGAAACAACAAAAAAGACAAAAAGACCTTTATTGGTTTTTCACGAGACATGCCAAATGGCTTGCACAAGGCTTAACCATTCATGCAGGTTTGCAAACAAAGCCATTGATGTCCTAAAGATTACATATTCTCTGTTTACTGTGCCTGATGAAGGCTTTGACAATGGACATGAAAGGTAACCCCTCACATCTGACATTCGTTGGGTTGGGCGGATATTATAAGATCCAGAAGTATAGGGATAAAGTATGTGCCCAAGCAATTGAAACCAACAGTATACTTATTTATGTACATATGTACAAATGCCATTACAACTATTCTTGGCAAGAAGTGTAAAGACCCAGAGTTCAAAACAAGATGAGCACCTAAGGAATGGTAATTAAACAGATTCCTTTCAGTGGGTTAAGGCATGGTTGTCAAACATGTGAAAATATGTAATAGAGGAGTTCACCAATTGTATACCACAATCCAACTATGGTTCAGATTAAACCTCTCATCAAGCATCGCACCCCTACATTTATTAGTATCTATTTGACATTGGCAAGTCTTCTAAAACATAGTTTTTGCGAAACATCCTTCCCATAGAAGTCAAAGAAGGTCAAATAATATCATACTTCTTTCAAGGACTTCAGCTTTAGATGCTTATCAAAAGATAATACTTAGAGAAAACATCAATCGTATAGCTCATATTCATACCCGTAACGAAGATCAAGTTGATGTAAGATTGCTGGCTGTTCACCTTCTAGTGGCTCAACAGACTGTGTATACACTATATCACGTGGTGAAACTTCCACTTTCGCATCACCTCCATCTTGCGTTTCTACCCTAAAAGTCTCAACAGTCAGAGCAATTCAAGCATTTTAAGTTATTATACCCAAAAGAAGTAACTTTATGTGACTGCTGGTATGGAATGGATCTGCGAAAACCTCAAGACAGAGCACTTCTACTGAAATTTTTAAAATCAAGAAGAGCTTCCAAATAGAAAGGGGAAATAAAATATTACAGCTCCTGATTTTAGTAAACTAGTATTTTTCATATACACAAGTAGAATTTCAGATATGTACCAGTAGAGTGTCGATGGCTTATCCGCTCTCCAGTTGATAGAGCGCATCCCTTTTCGCACACTATTGGATGCAATGGGAATGTCCTCAGCAAGGGGCAAATCACACACTGCCCTAATAAACTTCCCATCAGTTGTCCATAAATCGACCTTCTTAGGAAATCTTCCACATGGTACAATGAAAGAGTATGGTCTGTGAATGGAACTAATCAAAAGGTACTTCTCATCTGGGGACGGGTCCATTGATGTATATACAGCGGGTGGGCCGATTTCCTTCACTGACCCATCTAAAGAAGCCAATAGAAGTTGGGTAGTTGCATAGTAGTCGAACAAATCTTCATCGTATTCATCTTTTAGCAAATCCTGGAAGGTTCTCACTTGAATAATGTTTTTCTGCTCATTGGACTGTATCTTTGGGCCGATGGGAACCAGAGGTTTACTTGGTGGGTCTCCACGAGATAAGGGGATGGTGGAAACTAACAGAGTAGAATTATTAACCCAAACAAAATTGTCAAAAACTGGATTCAGATGGATATCAGGCGATTGAAACAAAGGTCTAGCATTCCCTGTTTCCACATCAGCAATCCATACTCTAAGCTTACTACTACTGTTTTCTTCCGCATCCACTCGGATGCTGAATGCTAAATGCCGACCATCTAGTGACCAGGTAACAAAGTTGATCTTGGCACCATCCGGGTAGCCACTGATCTCTTTCTCCGGGCCTAGTGTACCATCAGGCATCAATTGATGAATCCCAATACCAGTGTAGAATGACATCCTACTCCTAGTATTACATTTTCCATCAATACGAATACCAGCCAACTTTTCCTCTGGTCTCGCTAGTTCTGACAATGGAGGCAAAGCTCTCCGCTTGAGAAAGAGTATCTTATCCCTATGGGGTGAGAATGACAATGCGGGAAGCGGTGAAGCATCCACAATATCCCTAATCTCTGGCGGAGGAAGCCGATACCCAACTCCAAGTATAGAATCGTCTACATAATGAAAGTACAAAATAGAATTAACCAACTTACAGATATAAATTCATTTCCATCCCCCGATAAGTACGAAGAAAAAGCAGTCCTTGCAATGATCATTCAAATTCAAATTCGATACATATACCAACAAATTGGACACCATTGGAATATGATAGAGGATTCGCTTCAAATTCAAAGAAACGCAATCTTAACAAGACCAGCTCAAATAATGTAAGACGTCCAAGTTGACCAATACACGCTTTTTAAGCTGGAGCAAAGTCAAAACCAAAATCATCAAACTCAAGAAAAGGAAACACGAATCAAATTTTACCAACAGACCCGTGTAAAGCAACGAGGCTTCTCCAGCACAAAAGATCAGATTAAACTATTGGTCACCATTCCCGGATACAATTCCGCTACTCAGAAAAAGACATAAAAAGCGAAAATGATTCCGCGGAAGTCGTTTTTCCAAAAGTACCTTCATTTTCATTTGGAGCAATAGTAGAGGCCGAAGAAACCGCGCCGTTGGAGCCTCCAGTGTTGTCGTCTTCGCCGACCACCGCGTTGACAGATACGAGATTACGCAATCTAGAGGACGCCATGGTAGAGGAGTTCTTGACGGACCCACCGGCGTTCCTTAAGGGACGGAGCCTGAGGCGTGCGGGAGGACCGATAGAGAGAGAGCAAGGGGCAGCAGGAGGTGCGGGAGCTGATACCGAGAAAGCAAGGAAAGAGAGGCTGCGGTGATAGCATTTGTAAAGTCGCATCATTGGTTTTAGAGCGGTGCAGTAGTACATCACTTTTTTTCGGTGCCGTGTAGTACATGTGCAGTAGTGGTAGTGGTATATCCAATCAGAGTAAAAAGCGCATGGGTTTAGCCCTTCAAAATCTTGCCTCGGGACCAAAATAGAAAGAAATCTTAAGAGCTCCAAGTTAATGGCGCAGAGTGCTTTGGTAAAAAGATGCTCCCCGGTAGTGGGGATAGCCAAGTTGGTGTTTTGACCCGTCTGAAAGAATAAACTTGGGGCACGTTCGTTTTGAGTTTTTTTTTAAGGTTTATCTGTTATTTTTATTTTTAGGGGGGAATACAAAATACATTTAAACTACACATATTTTAAATACCCTAACTATTTATATTGCACTAATTTAATCACTACCAATATTACATACAACCCTCAACTATACTATATTAATTTTTTAAAAGGGCAATGTTACAATGTTTAAAAATTGGTAGTTTAAGGTGCAAAGTGTAAAATTTGGTAATCAATTAAAATATTCTATATACACTAATTTAATACATTTTATTTAAATACTATGCAATAATTGTTTATTTAACATCAATACAACTTAAAAATTATTCATTTCAAAATGAACATCACCAAGTAATTTTGGATGTCTCTTCCTCGTCGATCGGCAGGGGTAGTTTCAAGTCAAAATTCAACCTTTCCATTGCTTTGGATCTTTTTAGTTTTTAGTATTTACTTGAGCCTTGATGCAATGCCACATATCAATTTGTTATTTAATCAAAGTTAATATTTTTTTTTAATCAATCAATATTATTGTTAACTTGTACCGTTCATACTCTTTGGCCCTACCTTATCCCCAAGCCATATCGTACTCCATTTCTTACCTTCAGCCTGAGATGCGAGATGAGCGAGATATTACCTACTTATTACTACTAGTGATAAAAAAAAAAAAAGGTGAAAATGTGCATTTGAAATTCGATCGGGAGGCCAGGATACCATATAAGATACCCCGAACACTGCTTATATGCTTTGATGATGGCGCCATAGGACCATGCCTTAGGATTAAGGGGTTATAAGCTAGAGACTCGATGTGTTAGCAATTTTATTGTCTGATTTTGAGTAAAAATCATCTCATACTCCATTCTCGCTCCTTCTTACTCAATAGAATCCAACATAAACGTAGCCCGCTCTGTATGTCTCAGGGCTCAGCTTCGCCGTACATCTCGGACGGGGGCTGAAAAATATCTTCAGGACATGTTGACGAGGTTGCGCCACACGTTTGCTTCGAAAAAGGTTTGCGTGCTGGTTCAAAAGAGGAGGAACATTTCTCTTGCAAAGCCACGTTTTCTTTTGTTCTTTTTAATTATATTTTTTGGTTTTTATCAAACTAGCATTTCCTAATTCGATTGCCTTTCTGCCGTTCTTAACTTCTAGCGA
>CM025854.1:17800044-17867047 GCA_003952965.2 Morella rubra
AGAACGTGATTAAAATAATTAAAAGCTGGTGGTCTTGCTCCATATTTATAACGTGGAATGACAAAGTTAACCCGGTAATGTGAGAGTTAAAATTTCACAGTATAATCCAAGGGGTTGGTTTGGGTGGTCAATACCCGAGAGTTAGGAGTGCTCCCTTAAAGTCTTAGCTTCGAATCCCTCCAACTCGTGAGTATAATCAGGTCTGTCCGAGTGTCGGATTTCCCTAGTTACCTAAAAAATTTCACCATATTCTTATCCTATCAAATAAAAATTGACACTTGTGTCCAGAATTAGGATTATGATATCTACAATTTTCCTGTTTCTATGCAATTAGGAGAGTAAATTATATAATGGCTCTTAATCAAATTATCATTGCCAAGACCGCGAATCCCAACAAGCGGGAAGATATTACCACCTCTACAAACGATCAACGAACTATTTACCAAAATTACCATATCAATGAAGAGGATCAAACTAGAAAATGTTTATCTATAAGGGTCTGTGGAAATAGCTTTACTGAAGCAAGAACTTCTAACAATCAATCAACCCTTAATTGAATTTGTAGTCTCTCCAACCACGAACAACTTCGAATGAACTGAACACGATAAAAAGCGTAATGCCGATTAGATAAGGAGGTTATACAGCCGCTTACGAGCGAAAGAAAAAGGAAAACAGAGCTGTTGAGGATCGGGAAGCATAATTAGGAGAACGGCGGCTCAAACCATGAATTACAAATTTCCAAGTCCAAAATACATCCATAAACACAACTAAACCACAACAAAGAGACGACTCTCATGACTCTACCAGAAAACCACATAAAACACATTTCACATACCAATACAGAAAACCAAAATGACTCTCATTACTCTATCAGACGACGCATCAAACTTGAGCTACATAGCGTACTCTCCTTATATGGGATAAACCACCACGGACGTCTTTAATACAAATGACTCACACGAAATGGCTGAGCCGCCTTTGATATTTCTGATCAACGCAGAAACGTGTCCGCAGAGGCCATGATGGGCTGGATCGGACATTGGAGCTGCCAAGGGTTCAACAGCGGGTCGGGGATTTCCGGAATATCCACGGCGAACCCGCTCACCTCCTCGATGATCTGAAGGACGGAGTTCAAGGACCGCAGGCGATCGGTCAGCTCCATAGTCTGCGCCCTGAGGACGTTGTTCGCGGACTCGAATGCCACGTAGGCTTGCTCCTTGGCGTTGATGCTCTGCACCAGCTGGCTGTTACCCATCTGCAACCGGCTGACCTCGTTCGTCAGATCCTCCAACTGCTTCTGCTTCCTCACCCGGGACCGCCTCGCCGATTCGCGGTTCGACAGCATCCTCTTCCTCTTCCTCTCGTCGACGGCCGCGTATCGCGGGTCCGAGTCAGATCCAGAACTCGCAGATCGTTGAATCGAAGACATTAATATATTTCTCCCCCAAACAGAAATCACCAAACGGGGGATCTAAAGCCTTAATCGCAAGAGTTGGATAAGAAATTTATGAAAATCAATGGAAATTAGCGTTTAGTAAGAATTAGGCAATCTGACACGGATATTCAGATCCGGGGATTAATTCATGAGAAAACGTAGAACCAGTAGAGAAACGCAACAGAGAACGAGTGAAGCAAACGAATCCGACGCATGAGGCTGGTGAACGTCATAGAAAAACTAACTTCATTGAGGTAATCGAATTAGAGAACCCTAGGGTTCTACCAGATCCCAGCGACTAGGCTAAAGACTTTCAAACAATTGAAAACCAAAACAGCTATTGCAATAGGAAATGAAGAAACGGGAAGGAACAATTCGACTTTACCCGAAGGGGCTTTTGAAAAGAGAGATAGGAGGGCTGAGACGAAGGAAAGGATGGTTGAGAAGCGATGCGAAGGAAGGTTGGGAGAGCTCTGGAACGGTGGCTTTATAGGGGATAAACGTGTGCGGGTGCCAGTAGGTGAGGCAATATTGTAAAGAGTTTAGGGTTTTTTTAATGGTTTTTAGTAGCGGGGTAAAGGCTGGCGTGCGGTGTGATGCCAGCTAAGTATACGCTTTTTAATTCGGACCTTATCTAGGAATATTCTGCCAATTTAGTCAAATACAGTCTGCTTACGCGTAAAATTAGTCTGGATATCCGATAAAAAAAAAAAAAAAAATCCATTTGATTTATTTTTCAGGCCACACAGCACACCTTATTAAAACAGTCTTTGACCATACTTCCGGCAGTTGAGGTCTGTTCTCCGCGACGCTCGTGAGATTTAAGTACGTTTTTTTCTTAATATTTTGGGGTATGAAAATTTCTAGGCAAAATAAACACATTCTAAAGATTTTTAACTTTTACACATATACACTTTACCTTTCACAAATCCCAATAAATTCAATAAAATAAAGATTCCAAAAATTTCAGGGAATATTCCTCAAAATTTTGACAAACAAACACCCCCTTAGGCTCTTTCCTTTCCGTTTCCTGGCCTGTGCCGTCTTGATGTCATCCAGTCCCTCTCCCTGGTGATTGGATTATTTCTCTCACGCGTTCTCTTTGTTTGTTCTAGCAGTTTCACGTGGTGGTTTGTAGGTTGGTACAAGTATGGAGGAAATTATTGAAAAGACTAAAAAGTTGTCGTGGGAGGATTTGTCTGGGGCTCTAAGCCGAACAGGAGTAGGGCGGACACCATACGCCGAGCGTTACTTGTTGGAAAGTTGGTGTCGAAGAAAATTTACCCCTTCCATATTATTCAGCCTATTATTCGTACTGGATGGCGCTTTGTATCAGAGCTAAAGATAGAAAGATGGGGGCGAATCGGTTCTTATTTACTTTCCGAACGCTGGAAGAGAAGGATCGTGTTCTTAATCAGGGTCCATGGAATTTCAAAGGATCCTATATGATTCTCAAAGAATGGGAGGCGGAAAAAACTATAGATGAGCTTGATCTGTCCTCAGTGGTATATTGGGTTCAGATTCATGGGTTACCATTGGAAGTATTTGATGATGACAATGCAAGATTGATTGGTAGTAAATTGGGGGAGATTCTGGAGATGGATGATATTGCTGCACATACGTCGTTCCTCCGGCTTAAGATTCGTTTTCTTGCTACAACACCATTGCAACCGGGCTTCCCTTATTATCGTAATGATGGGGATCCGATATGGATTGGGTTTAAGTATGAGAGACTCTCCTCCTTTTGTTTTCATTGTGGTCTTATTGATCATACTGTTGGGGCCTATTTTCAAAATCCACCTCATCCCCAGCAACATGCGCTGTCTGAAAAGTTACGTGGTTATTCTCCAGCTGTGAGTTCTGGGGAGATGGGAGCTGCGGCTGCGGTAAAAAGTGGTGCTATCTTGCCAAGAGCTGGTTCTCAGGTGCCAGGCCAGAATCGAATTCAGGGTGTTGGGAATTGGGTGGATCAGAAGGGATGGTGTGTGCTGGTGCTGAGCGGCAGGAGGCGGAGGTAGAGTGGTTGAGTGCGATGCAGCGTCGATTTCCTCCACTGGAGAGCGGGACGATAATTTTGGATCCTGGAATTCAAATTCAAAATCAGTCTAATTTATTAGATAAGGAGGATATGCGGTGAATAAGGGGGCGATGTGAAGATATGAATGGAATGTTACGAATTTCGAATCTAGCAAAAAGTTCGCAAGATGCTGTCACCGTATCTTCAGTTACGAACTCTTTTCAATGTGGAGATTCTGATATTAATAAATTGACTAATGAGCTGTTGATTGCTGGGGAAGTATCGCACGTGACCACGGCTTTGTCTACTGGGCATCCAAGTGAAAAAGGTTCTGATGTCTGCTTTCCGAAAAATTAGATCGAGTTGGAGAGGAATATGACACCATTTGACAAGTGCTCAGGTTGGGATAGGCATATGGGGCTAAGTACTGGGCTATCACTATCTTTATCAAACTATGATGGGGAATCTGCATTGGGGGCCCAAAGCGTCGACTGGAGGAAGGTGACCTGCTAGTTAATACTGATTTCAAGCGAGGGAGGGAGGATATGCTGCCTGGAGTTTTGGTTGGTGAGTCTATTGCAAAACAATCACTGGCAGAATTTTTCCAGGTAGGGTCGTCTGATCCGTTGACGAATGGGAAGAGTAAGAGACAGAGTAAAGGTGGCATGGTGGGAAGCAAACCTAGGCAAACCAAGAATATGTTGGGAGTGGTTAAGAGTTCTGAGTCACGTATGGCTGAGGAGGCGGGCCTATCCATGCCCCCTCTCCATGAAGCTCATATCGTGGAACTGTCGGGGGTTGGGTTGATCCTCGGCAGCTAGAGCCCTACGGGAAATTGGGAAAACAATAGACCCGGTGGGGATTTTTCTTATGGAAACAAAAATTGATTGCCGTTTTGTTGCTCGTGTGATGAATAAAATTGGGTTTACTTATTTTTTGTCTATTCCTCCGCTTGGTAGAAGGGGAGGCTTGGTGTTTTGTTGGTGTCTTGAGTTTCATTTTGATGTTCTTGCTCAATCTCAAAATTATATTCACCTGGAGGTTCATCCAGGGGGAGATGATCCTAACTTCCTTTGTTCTCTTGTTTATGGGCCTGTGTTGTGGAGGGAGAAGGAAGTTTTTTGGAGGGAGTTGATGGATCTTAGGTTGAATGTTGATATGCCATGGCTATGTATAGGTGATTTTAATGCTTTGCTTCGTCAAGAGGAGAAGAAGTGGGGTCTGATTCTTTCTTCATCTTCTTCGCGAGGACTTCATGCATTTTATGAATACAATGAATTTTGTTGATTTGGGGTATGTGGGATCCAAATTCACTTGGTGCAATAAGAGGTCGGGTTTTGCCAATATTAGGGAACGCCTGGATAGAGGTATTGCAAATATACCATGGAGGGTGGCGTATCCGAGTGCGATTGTCCAACATTATCCTCTAACAAATTCAGATCATGTGCCATTGGTTTTAGCACTAAATGGTTTGGAGAATTCAGCTCCTAAGGCGTTCAAATTTCAGAGTTTTTGGCTTCGGGATTCATCTTGTTTAAAGGGTGGTGGCATCAGCTTGGCATCAAGGTAGTGGGGTGTCTCCTGCTCTCTCTCTTTTTAAAAAAATTCGGGCTACACGATATGCTCTCTGGAAGTGGAATAAGGTGCAATTTGGTAATATACAACAATCTTTACGTATGGTGAAGGACCAACTTGCAGGAGTCCAGCAAGTGTCACCTACTGTGATGAATTTTCAATTGGAGCGGGAGCTTTTATGGGAGTTGGATGAACAACTGAAGAGGGAGGAGCTGCTTTGGCGGCAAAAGTCACGGGTTTCTTGGTTGGTATCTAGTGAGTTGAATACAAAATACTATCATGCCTCTACAGTTATTCGTCGGTGTCGGAATTCAATTTCGAAGCTGAAGTCTGAAAATGGAGAGTGGCTTTCGGGCCGTTCAGCGATTGGGGGTGAGTTGGTCTCTTTCTATCAGCGGTTGTTCTTATCGAGTGCTCCGACTATTCCGATGATTTGGAAAATTTGCTTGATCCAGTGATTACTAGTGAAGATAATGATTTGCTTACTCAGATTCCGGATGCGGAGGAGATTTATAGTACACTAAAAAAGATGAACCCGGAGAAAGCTCCTGGACCGATGGGATGACGGTTTTATTTTTTAAGCACTTTTGGGAGGTGGTTGGGGCGGATGTGATCCACGCGATTCAAGATTTTTTTGAAAATGGGGTGATGCTCCCTGAGTTGAATAGTACTAATATTACGCTGATTCTGAAAGTTGATAATCCATCCAAAGTTAATCAATTCCGGCCTATTAGTTTATGTAATGTGATCTACAAGCTTATATCCAAAATAATGGTGGAAAGATTGAAGGTGGTGCTACCAAAGCTTATCTCGCCTTACCAACTTGCCTTTATTCCTGGGAGAGCGATTCAGGATAATTATATTGTTGCTGCGGAGATTTTTCATGGTATGAATCATAAAAAGGGAAGGGGAGGGTGGATGGCTATCAAGGCAGATATGGAGAAGGCATATGACAGGGTGGAGTGGCCATTAGTATTGAAGATTTTTGAAAAATTCGGTTTTAGTGATATATGGGTAAATTGGATAAAGCAGTGTATTTCGACTACTTCTTTTTCAATTCTTATCAATGGCTGCCCTTATGGAAATTTTCAGCCTTCGCGGGGTATTCGCCAAGGTGATCCTCTATCTCCTTATCTTTTCATTATTTGTTCGGAAATTTTATCTCGACTCTTATTGCGTGAAGAGCAAAAAGGTACTCTCCATGGTATAAAGGTGGGTCGGGAGGCTCCTAGTGTGTCCCATCTTCTTTTTGCAAATGATCTCCTTTGTTTGCAAAGGCGTCAGTATGTGAGGCAAAAAAGCTTGATGATTGTCTTGAAAAGTACATGAAGTGGTCAGGCCAAAAATTGAATAGAGAGAAATCTTCGGTGCATTTTAGTAAGAATTTTCGGGTCAAGTGATAATTCCTATTTTGGATCAGCTTCGATTAAAAAAATTGCCCCCCAAGGCCAAGCATCTTGGACTACCTTTATTGATTCCTAGAAACTGTACACATGCTGTTGCGGATATAAAAAAAAAAAAAATTTTTTCATAAGCTTTCAGGGTGGAAGGCTAAATGTTTATCACAGGCAGGGAGAACAGTAATGATTAAGGTTGTGGCTAGTACTACTCCTTCCTATTTGATGACTTTCTATTTGTTGCCGCAATCATGGTGTAAGGAACTTGATAAGGCGTTAAAATTTTTTTGGTGGGGATATTCTGAGAAGCAAAATAGACACTTGACTTTGAAGGCCTGGTCAACCATCTGTCTTCCTAAATGTGAAGGGGGGTTGGGTATTAGGCGATTTTCTGAGTTTAATCATGTTTTGATCTCGAAGTTGGCTTGGAAATTGATCACTGAAAAAGAAAGTTTGTGGGTGAGGGTGCTGCGTGGGAAGTATTTGAAAGGTAGAGACTTTTGGCAGGTTGAGGCAACTGGAAATTCCTCTTAGGTGTGGAAAAGTATTGTTAAAGCTCGAGAGGTGCTGAAAAATGGGATGTGTTTTCAAGTGGGAAGTGGGCAGGATACTGCACTTGATAGGGATCCTTGGGTTCCTACGATTTCTGGATTCAGACCGAGTCTTAGGGATGACGTGGGATTGGGAGATGTTGTCACCGTGAAGGATCTTCTGCAGGCTGATGGATGTAGTTGGAACTTGGCAGAGGTTAGGCGCTTTTTACACATGAATCGGCAACTAAAATCCTTAAAATAAAAGTGGCTGGACCAGGGCATGCAGATAAAGTGTTTTGGACGCTACAATCTTCGGGGACTTTACTGTGAAGTCTGTACATCAGTGGCTAGTACGTCGACGTTCTCCTGGGCTACTCGTGATATTTGCTCAGGTATGGAGAGATCTTTGGAGGTTATTGATACATGAACGTCTAAATTTAGTGCTTTGAAAGGTTTTATGGGATTTGTTGCCGACAAAGGTGAGGGTGGCTGAGAGGATAGGGAATTATTGTGACGAAAATGATGAGGCAAGCTGTTCATTGTGTGGGGAGGCTCCTGAAACCATTAACCATTTATTATTTTTGTGTCCATATAGTCGAGCCATTTGGAGCGAATCCCCATGGCAAATTAATATAGTAAGATTGAGCACGGGTTTCGTCGCAAATTGGGTGCAAAAAGTGTGTCATCCACATCAGCTCATAGGCATTGCATTGGAGGATCAACATCGTTTTCAACTCTTTGCTGTGATTGCTATAGATTTGTTGTGGATGGCGAGGAATTGTGTTGTTCATGAGGGGAAGTTATGCGGGGTGCAAGAGTTGGCATCTCGGGTTAGGAAGCTTAGCTACGATCATTGGCATGCTTGGCAACAGAAGAATGCTTTGGTACAAGAGGTATGTTTGGAAGGCTCTACACTAATAATGGGAAGGTCAAGGTCAATGTGGATGTGGCTATTCGAGATCAGTTTGCTGTTATCGCTGCACTCATTAGAGATTCTAATGGTGTGGTGAAAGGTTCCAAGTTTGAAAAGATAGAGGCAGTTTAACCGTTAGAAGGAGAGGTTGCAGCAGCAATTGATTATGGGATGCCATGCAGATGGGATTTCGGGATTATTATCTTTGGATTGAGTCAGAGATTTAAGTACAGAATTATTGGCAAGGAGGATATGGGCTCTTTCCTTTCCGTTTCCTGGCCTGCCGTCTTGATGTCATCCAGTCCCTCTCCCTGGTGATTGGATTATTTCTCTCACGCGTTCTCTTTGTTTGTTCTAGCATGTTTCACGTGGTGGTTTGTAAGGTTGGTACAAGTATGGAGGAAATTATTGAAAAGATTAAAAAGTTGTCATGGGAGGATTTGTTTGGGGCTCTAAAGCCGAACAGGAGTAGGGCGGACACCATACGCCGAGCGTTACTTGTTGGAAAGTTGGTGTCGAAGAAAATTTACCCATTCCATATTATTCAGCCTATTATTCATACTGGATGGCGCTTTGTATCAGAGCTAAAGATCGAAGATGCGGGGGCGAATCGGTTCTTATTTACTTTCTCGATGCTGGAAGAGTAGGATCGTGTTCTTAATCAGGGTCCATGGAATTTCAAAGGATCCTATATGATTCTCAAAGAATGGGAGGCGGAAAAAACTATAGATGAGCTTGATCTGTCCTCAGTGGTATATTGGTTCAGATTCAAGGGTTACCATTGGAAGTATTTGATGATGACAATGCAAGATTGATTGGTTGTAAATTGGGGGAGATTCTGGAGATGGATGATATTGCTGCACATACATCGTTCCTTCGGCTTAAGATTCGTTTTCTTGCTACAACACCATTGCAACCGGGCTTCCCTTATTATCGTAATGATGGGGATCCGATATGGATTGGGTTTAAGTATGAGAGACTCTCCTCCTTTTGTTTTCATTGTGGTCTTATTGATCATACTGTTGGGGCCTATTTTCAAAATCCACCTCATCCCCAGCAACATGCGCTGTCTGAAAAGTTACGTGGTTATTCTCCAGCTGTGAGTTCTGGGGAGATGGGAGCTGCGGCTGCGGTAAAAAGTGGTGCTATCTTGCCAAGAGCTGGTTCTCAGGTGCCAGGCCAGAATCGAATTCAGGGTGTTGGGAATTGGGTGGATCAGAAGGGATGGTGTGTGCTGGTGCTGAGCGGCAGGAGGCGGAGGTAGAGTGGTTGAGTGCGATGCAGCGTCGATTTCCTCCACTGGAGAGCGGGACGATAATTTTAGATCCTGGAATTCAAATTCAAAATCAGTCTAATTTATTAGATAAGGAGGATATGCGGTGAATAAGGGGGCGATGTGAAGATATGAATGGAATGTTACGAATTTCGAATCTAGCAAAAAGTTCGCAAGATGCTGTCACCGTTCTTCAGTTACGAACTCTTTTCAATGTGGAGATTCTGATATTAATAAATTGACTAATGAGCTGTTGATTGCTGGGGAAGTATCGCACGTGACCACGGCTTTGTCTACTGGGCATCCAAGTGAAAAAGGTTCTGATGTCTGCTTTCCGAAAAATTAGATCGAGTTGGAGAGGAATATGACACCATTTGACAAGTGCTCAGGTTGGGATAGGCATATGGGGCTAAGTACTGGGCTATCACTATCTTTATCAAACTATGATAGGGGAATCTGCATTGGGGGCCCAAAGCATCGACTGGAGGAGGTGCCCTGCTAGTTAATATTGATTTCAAGCGAGGAAGGGAGGATATGCTGCCTGGAGTTTTGGTTGGCGAGTCTATTGCAAAACAATCACTGGCAGAATTTTTCAGGTGGGGTCGTCTGATCCGTTGAAGAATGGGAAGAGTAAGAGACAGAGTAAAGGTGGCATGTTGGGAAGCAAACCTAGGCAACCAAGAATATGTTGGGAGTGGTTAAGAGTTCTGAGTCACGTATGGCTGAGGAGGCGGGCCTATCCATGCCCCCTCTCCATGAAGTTCATATCGTGGAACTGTCGGGGGTTGGGTTGATCCTCGGCAGCTAGAGCCCTACGGGAAATTGGGAAAACAATAGACCCGGTGGGGATTTTTCTTATGGAAACAAAAATTGATTGCCGTTTTGTTGCTCGTGTGATGAATAAAATTGGGTTTACTTATTTTTTGTCTATTCCTCCGCTTGGTAGAAGGGGAGGCTTGGTGTTTTGTTGGTGTCTTGAGTTTCATTTTGATGTTCTTGCTCAATCTCAAAATTATATTCACCTGGAGGTTCATCCAGGGCGAGATGATCCTGACTTCCTCTGTTCTCTTGTTTATGGGCCTGTGTTGTGGAGGGAGAAGGAAGTTTTTTGGAGGGAGTTGATGGATCTTAGTTGAATGTTGATATGCCATGGCTATGTATAGGTGATTTTAATGCTTTGCTTCGTCAAGAGGAGAAGAAGTGGGGTCTGATTCTTTCTTCATCTTCTTCGCGAGGATTCATGCATTTTATAAATACAATGAATTTTGTTGATTTGGGGTATGTGGGATCCAAATTCACTTGGTGCAATAAGAGGTCGGGTTTTGCCAATATTAGGGAACGCCTGGATAGAGGTATTGCAAATATACCATGGAGGGTGGCATATCCGATTGCGATTGTCCAACATTATCCTCTAACAAATTCAAATCAAGTGCCATTGGTTTTAGCACTAAATGGTTTGGAGAATTCAGCTCCTAAGGCGTTCAAATTTCAGAGTTTTTGGCTTCGGGATTCATCTTGTTTAAAGGTGGTGGCATCAGCTTGGCATCAATGTAGTGGGGCGTCTCCTGCTCTCTCTCTTTTTAAAAAAATTCGGGCTACACGATATGCTCTCTGGAAGTGGAATAAGGTGCAATTTGGTAATATACAACAATCTTTACGTATGGTGAAGGACCAACTTGCAAGAGTCCAGCAAGTGTCACCTACTGTGATGAATTTTCAATTGGAGCGGGAGCTTTTATGGGAGTTGGATGAACAACTGAAGAGGGAGGAGCTGCTTTGGCGGCAAAAGTCACGGGTTTCTTGGTTGGTATCTAGTGAGTTGAATACAAAATACTATCATGCCTCTATGGTTATTCGTCGGTGTCAGGAATTCAATTTCGAAGTTGAAGTCTGAAAATGGAGAGTGGCTTTCGGGCCGTTCAGCGATTGAGGGTGAGTTGGTCTCTTTCTATCAGCGGTTGTTCTTATCGAGTGCTCCGACTATTCCTGATGATTTGGAAAATTTGCTTGATCCAGTGATTACTAGTGAAGATAATGATTTGCTTACTCAGATTCCGGATGCGGAGGAGATTTATAGTACACTAAAAAAGATGAACCCGGAGAAAGCTCCTGGACCGATGGGATGACGGTTTTATTTTTTAAGCACTTTTGGGAGGTGGTTGGGGCGGATGTGATCCACGCGATTCAAGATTTTTTTGAAAATGGGGTGATGCTCCCTGAGTTGAATAGTACTAATATTACGCTGATTCTGAAAGTTGATAATCCATCCAAAGTTAATCAATTCCGGCCTATTAGTTTATGTAATGTGATCTACAAGCTTATATCCAAAATAATGGTGGAAAGATTGAAGGTGGTGCTACCAAAGCTTATCTCGCCTTACCAACTTGCCTTTATTCCTGGGAGAGCGATTCAGGATAATTATATTGTTGCTGCGGAGATTTTTCATGGTATGAATCATAAAAAGGGAAGGGGAGGGTGGATGGCTATCAAGGCAGATATGGAGAAGGCATATGACAGGGTGGAGTGGCCATTAGTATTGAAATTTTTTGAAAAATTCGGTTTTAGTGATATATGGGTAAATTGGATAAAGCAGTGTATTTCGACTAGTTCTTTTTCAATTCTTATCAATGGCTGCCCTTATGGAAATTTTCAGCCTTCGCGGGGTATTCGCCAAGGTGATCCTCTATCTCCTTATCTTTTCATTATTTGTTCGGAAATTTTATCTTGACTCTTATTGCGTGAAGAGCAAAAAGGTACTCTCCATGGTATAAAGGTGGGTCGGGAGGCTCCTAGTGTGTCCCATCTTCTTTTTGCAAATGATCTCCTTTGTTTGCAAAGGCGTTAGTATATGAGGCAAAAAAGCTTGATGATTGTCTTGAAAAGTACATGAAGTGGTCAGGCCAAAAATTGAATAGAGAGAAATCTTCGGTGCATTTTAGTAAGAATTTTCGGAGTAAAGTGATAATTCCTATTTTGGATCAGCTTCGATTAAAAAAATTGCCCCCCAAGACCAAGCATCTTGGACTACCTTTATTGATTCCTAGAAACTGTACACATGCTGTTGCGGATATAAAAAAAAAAAATTTCATAAGCTTTCAGGGTGGAAGGCTAAATGTTTATCACAGGCAGGGAGAACAGTAATGATTAAGGTGTGGCTAGTACTACTCCTTCCTATTTGATGACTTTCTATTTGTTGCCGCAATCATGGTGTAAGGAACTTGATAAGGCGTTAAAATTTTTTTGGTGGGGATATTCTGAGAAGCAAAATAGACACTTGACTTTGAAGGCCTGGTCAACCATCTGTCTTCCTAAATGTGAAGGGGGGTTGGGTATTAGGCGATTTTCTGAGTTTAATCATGTTTTGATCTCGAAGTTGGCTTGGAAATTGATCACTGAAAAAGAAAGTTTGTGGGTGAGGGTGCTGCGTGGGAAGTATTTGAAAGGTAGAGACTTTTGGCAGGTTGAGGCAACTGGAAATTCCTCTTAGGTGTGGAAAAGTATTGTTGAAGCTCGAGAGGTGCTGAAAAATGGGATGTGTTTTCAAGTGGGAAGTGGGCAGGATACTGCACTTGATAGGGATCCTTGGGTTCCTACGATTTCTGGATTCAGACCGAGTCTTAGGGATGACGTGGGATTGGGAGATGTTGTCACCGTGAAGGATCTTCTGCAGGCTGATGGATGTAGTTGGAACTTGGCAGAGGTTAGGCGCTTTTTACACATGAATCGGCAACTAAAATCCTTAAAATAAAAGTGGCTGGACCAGGGCATGCAGATGAAGTGTTTTGGACGCTACAATCTTCAGGGGACTTTACTGTGAAGTCTGTACATCAGTGGCTAGTACGTCGACATTCTCCTGGGCTACTCGTGATATTTGCTCAGGTATGGAGAGATCTTTGGAGGTTATTGATACATGAACGTCTAAAGTTATTGCTTTGGAAGGTTTTATGGGATTTGTTGCCGACAAAGGTGAGGGTGGCTGAGAGGATAGGGAATTATTGTGACGAAAATGATGAGGCAAGCTGTTCATTGTGTGGGGAGGCTCCTGAAACCATTAACCATTTATTATTTTTGTGTCCATATAGTCGAGCCATTTGGAGCGAATCCCCATGGCAAATTAATATAGTAAGATTGAGCACGGGTTTCGTCGCAAATTGGGTGCAAAAAGTGTGTCATCCACATCAGCTCATAGGCATTGCATTGGAGGATCAACATCGTTTTCAACTCTTTGCTGTGATTGTTATAGATTTGTTGTGGATGGCGAGGAATTGTGTTGTTCATGAGGGGAAGTTATGCGGGGTGCAGGAGTTGGCATCTCGGGTTAGGAAGCTTAGCTACGATCATTGGCATGCTTGGCAACAGAAGAATGCTTTGGTACAAGAGAAGTATGTTTGGAAGGCTCCACCTAATGGGAAGGTCAAGGTCAATGTGGATGTGGCTATTCGAGATCAGTTTGCTGTTATCGCTGCACTCATTAGAGATTCTAATGGTGTGGTGAAAGGTTCCACGTTTGAAAAGATAGAGGCAGTTCAACGTTAGAAGGAGAGGTTGTTGCAGCAAAATTGGGAATTGAGTATGCCATGCAGATGGGATTTCGGGATATTATTTTGGAAGGAGATTCAGAGATTGTGATTAAGGCTATTCAGATGTGGCCTATTAGAACGGAATGGAGGATCTATAGTATGATTTCTGAGATTGTGCAGGATTGCAATAAAATGGAGAGTTGGCAAGCTGTCCATACTCCTAGAGGTGCAAATGTAGCTGTGCACCAACTTGCTCGTTGGGCCGCTGCCGAATTTAGTTCGGGCAGCAACCCCAATAGTAGTGAGCATTCTCTTAAGCTACCTTGGGTGTATGCTAGCACAGATCCGCCATTATGATTTGTACCTTTTCTCGTACTTTGTTTTTTTGGAATAAATTGAGGTTTTGATTAAAAAAAAAAAAGAATTATCTTTGACCAAAGCATTAATATAAAAGTTATTATAAGTTTGCTATTTAAAAGTGTGGTAGTTAAGTTCAAATTTAAATTTGGACTATGTATTAGTTGTTTAAATCCAAATTTGTCTAGAATTTTAATTAATTAAATATAAAAAATGTATATTTTCTATAGAGAACTGACTGCAACTACTTTGTTTTATATTAATATTAAGGAGTAATCCTTTCTTTGGTGATGAACTATTGACACATTCTTCCCATTTGTTCAGTGTAAAGTTTTTTAAAATTTATCGAAAAATGATATTCAGAAATTTTCTCGTTAGAGGGAATAAATTACAGTTTTAAAGTGTGAGATGAAATTAACAGTACATTTAAAATGAATAGAAAATTAGTTGCCACGACTTTTATCTTTATTAATGAAATAACAAATATAATTCATAAGTAGCTTTACTGTGATTTTACTTATAAAGACACATAATGTATCAAACAATAAATTATAAAGGATATCTATCCATAAAATTATGAGTTATTTGCCATTACCTCGGAAAATGGCTTTCTTACCAAAGATGATTCTGTTGACAGCTCGACAAATAGAGTATTAGGAGCTGGGCCATTAAATAAATGTTGCTTCAACGTTAATCTAAACGAAGCCTGAAGGTAAAATTCGATAGATAGGAAGTTCAGCTTACCAAACACCAATAAACTTAGACAAAAAAAAAAAAACACCAATAAAAAAAAAAGTATTTGATTTAAAAAATCTAAGCCTTGTTAAAGATCAATTCTTGGAATTTTTAGCCTTGTTTCTCAGCCCTCAAAAGTTAATCAACAGTGTTTAGATTGAGCTATTTGTTTGGATAGATCTAATTATTGTTTTTATTACATTTTGTGCCATTGTTATGGGGAAGGTAGGGAAGATTAGTTGAACAGGATTTTTGGATTTCATTTTATCTAAGATTTTTCATACTGATTTAAGAATTGCGCGCCAGATATGTGTCACTTTCTTTATTCGATTACAGATAATTTTCTTGTTTTTAAAAGGAAAGCAAATTATTATATCTCGTCCCTCGTTTTTTTAAGACCATGCAAATCACAAGAGTCAAATGTCCTTTTACCCAGCTATGAATTATTGAGAGAGGTTTGTTGACATATGGTAGGAATCAGGAAGAATATAAAAACGCTGGGAATGATCCTTGAATTCGAAAGCGGAGGATTACAAACCTCGAGTGCTTCTTTTTTTATATATAAACTACTAGATTAATAATTAATATATTAAAGTTAAGGAGAAGTAGCTGAGCCAGAATTCCTATGTTGGAGGGTGGGATAAAAATGTAATATAGTTAACATACATTAAAAAATTTCAAAAAATATTCTGAAATTGATTGATACTATACGAAGAAGATGTAAAAATGAATTAAACACGACTACACATAAAATAAAACATTTTAAATTTAGAAAAAAAATTATTAAAGCAGGACTAGCGATGTTTTAAAGAATAGAAACGAAGATATTGTAGAAGTTGGATCATCATCATTCTTCTTGAAATGACATTAATTGTCTTTGACTTGTCCATTATAGAAATTAAGAAAATTAAAAGTAATGTTTAATTAGTCATAATTTTCTATACAATTTGTAGCACAAAATAGTATTGCATACCTATAAAATTTATTGCTACAAGAGAAATCAACAAAGAAAAAAAATGAATAAACATGAAACACTTATACTGATATATCCTATGAATTTCTATCATATAGAAGTATGAACATTAGACCAAACAAATTTTAAACAAAATTTATTATATATCTCAATCAAATATTAAAGAAGAAAAAACTTATTAATTGAATTGCAGCAACTTTTTTATTTTTTGAACTCTCCGTTTTAGTAAGTCCAAGTATCATAGAATCAACGGAGACAATAAAATATTTTTGACGTGAAATGGATTGAGTGTGATAGCAAAAACTGAAATTTTGTCACAACTATACAGATAAAGGAAAAAAAAAATCTATAAAAGTGTTTAATTAAATAAATAGAATAGGTACACAAAAAGTGAAAAAAGAAGAGGCCTATGCACTGTAATGGAGAGAAATAGTCTACTGATTCTTTTCTTTGTTTATGATATTTGATTAGGGTAGTTTATTTTATTTAAATTTTGAAGTTGAAGTTAGAAGTAATACACTTACATGGTATTGAGAATTTACAATGACTGATTATTTTTTAACTTCCAAGGAGATCCGAATTGATTTTTTTTTTTTTTACTGTAGGCTTCATGCAAATCCTTTCAAGTAGGGCACATGTGATTCCCTATACAAAAATCCTCTTTTACTCTACAAGCAATTTTTTTTTTTTTTGGAAGAGGGGGTACGTGTTACAATAGCTAGTTTTTGGGGTTTGAGGGGGCCATTCTTTGAATAACAGGGATTTTTTTAAAAAAATTTGTGCCCCCTATATCTGCCACTGTTAGAGAATGCCTCATCCATTAAACTTCCAAATACGAGAAAATGAAGAAAATGGTGTGCAACCACTGTAGTTGGTGGATGTAGCCTGTTGCGCCAACTGGTGCGCAAGCAGGGACGAAGCCAGGATTTGTCTTTCAAGAGGGGCCAATTATAGTTTTTGCTTGAAATTAAAAAATCCTAAAAGCGTAGGCGATAAATAAAATATTCAAATTTTAATTATAATCAAAATAAGCAACAAGCCAACAAATAAAAGTCAAAATTTCATCAACTATGCTAATTGAACCCGACGTTCCTTCCATGAGTAAAAGTCATCAATTAACGCATCAATACTAAAACCTTCTGCAATTTCTTTCTCAATGTAAATAACAAGATAATCTACAAGAAAGTCATCTTCCATCTTATTTCGAAGTTTTTTTTTGACAATTTTCATCGCTAAAAAAGCTCGTTCAATAGTTGCAGTTGAAATTGGAAGAGTTAAAACGAGTCGAATCAATCTTTCAACCAAATAATAGACTTTTGACTTTCTAGTTTACCAATGCTTGACACAAATCAGAAATGGTAGACAAGTTCTGTAACTCTAGATGATGATGCACCTCGTACTCGAAGTGTTGCAACTGAAATCTCAAAAGAGTTCCTTCCTGATCATTAAAATCTTCAAGGTGAAATTTCTCTACAAGACTGCATATCTTGTCAATATCGAATGATTGATAATCATTTCTAGGATCCAAAGAAGCACTAAGAGTAAGAAACTCCATTGCCTTCTCATTAAACCTGCTATTTAACTCTTGCAATTGAAAATCTATAGTAATAGTAAATATGTCTATTCGATAATGATGCTCCACTATGACTTGTTCTTGTTGATGATGCTTATTATGACTTGCAGTAAAACGAACATTCATATCTGAAATTTCACTAGCATGTTGTTTACAAAACAACGACACATTCTCAAGTTTTTGTGCTTGATACAAGATTCATAGCATTCAAAATGTCTTGAGATTTTTGTTGCAAAGATTGACAAAGAATATCAGTGATCCCCATAATTTCCTTAATCAAGTGCAAGATGAATACAAACTCAAAGGATGTTAATGCATCATAAGCCGCAGAAGCATATCCACGTTGAGCATAAGATGTCCCTTCATCAACAATGGTTTGTAAAACCGAACAAGCTGGACCAACTAATCTTATTACATTACAAACTGAGTGAAAATGAGACCCCCATCGACTATCTCCAGCTTGTTGTTGTGTTCCAATTTGATTAAGTCCTGTACCAGTCTCAAGTTCATCCATAGCAATTAAATTTATAATTTCAATTGCCTGAGCAGCCTATAACTCATCATTACATTTGCAAGAAGCTCCAATACTATTAACAATGAAGCTTAACTTCGAGAAAAAATGATAAACAACAATAAATTTTCTTGATACCGCAATTAGAGCTAGTTGAAGCCTATGTGCCAAGCAGTGTACATAACATGCGTATGGACAATCTTGAAGAAATAAAGCTTGTAAACCATTCCACTCACCTTGCATATTACTTGCGTCATCATATCCTTGGCCTCGAATATTCTAAATGTTGAGGTTGTGATAAGATAGAAAACTAGATATCTCCTTCTTGAGAGTTAAGGCATTAGTATCCTTTACATGCATGATGTCCATAAAGCGTTCCTTTATAAATCCTTCTTTGTCAATAAATCTCAAAACAATAGCCATTTGCTCTCGTTTGGACTCGTCTCGAGCTTCATCAACAAGGATACAAAACTTTGCATCTCCAATTTCATAACAAATTGCATTTCATACATTTCTTGCAAAAATATGCAAAATCTCTTTCTGAATTGTTGATGATGTATACTTAGCATTCTGTGGAGCATTTTCTAAAATAACTTCACCAACATCTTCATTATACTAGGCCAAAAGTTTTATCAACTCAATAAAATTACCTCGATTTTTGGAGGTCATACTTACATCACGTCCTCTGAAAGCACATGCCTGAAATGTTAGCCATCGAATAGAATCTATCGAGGCCTTAAGCCGAGTCGATTGTTCAAGATTTATTGTGTAGTTTGTCGATGCATAACTTTATCAATATGATTCGATGTTTCATCAAGTATTTACATGCTTTGACATAAATATTATGCGATGAAGAAAAATCTCTTCCCACATGAGCCAAAAAAAGTACAATCTCTTTCCACTATTAACCTTCTTACAATTTTGAATACTTTTTACCATAAATGCACTTGAACTAAGAAGTCCAGGAGATTTATTATTGAAAATATAGCATGGAAGACAATAGGCAGCATCTTTTGCTGGAGAATACTCCAACCAATCAGGGAATAACTTGAACCATTTTGATTAAAATTTATGAGGATGATCAGTCTTTCCAAAAAATGGATATTTTTCCATAAGATATTGATATGACCGGTGTATACCCTCCTTATTTCATCACGTTGTTTGATATAATCCCATATTTGAGAGCGTCGGTCATTACGAGCTATTGGCTACTCTAAAGTAATAATTTTCTTCAAGTAGATAAATCAAGAGCTATCAAGGTCGAGCTCTAGAAGTAATATTTTCTTCAAGTTCAAGTTCAACTTATAAGAGAACGTTGAGCAGTTTTTACTTCTTCATCTTGTAAAGTATCAATTTCTTTTGTCTTGAAAAAGAAATCAATATTTTTTTGCCTACCCATATATACAACCTAAATTGGCAACATAAAAGTAAGCAATATGGCATATAAATTATTGACAAAGGCACAAAGTAATTTTAATATCTAGCCAAATTAACAAATACAAAAATCACAACAGACAAATTTTTTCTTTGTTTATCACATATAAACACAGAGCACTAATATTTTTATTAGACAACAATAATTAAATGTAATAATGTTAAGAATTCTAACCTTGAAGAGGAATTTGCGACCGATAATGAGGAGAGAGAAAATAGAGGAAGATGTGAGTTGTAAATTGTGAGAGGTAGGAAGAGAGAGAAATTAGAGAAAATCAGGAGGTAGCTGTAGAAGCAGAGAAAATCTGGGAGGCAACCGTATAAAGAGAAAAAACCTAGGAGAGTAAGAAGAGATCGTGAGAGAGAAGAAAAAATAAAAGGACGATAGAAAATAGGGGGAGAGAAAAAATTCAAAAAGAAGGACCGAATGCATCAATAAGTTTCTTGGAGAGTTTGGAGGAATACCTTTGGTATCTACTTCTGTAAAGGTTGTTGATAGCCGCAATGTCTGGTTTTGGTGCAGCAAGAAATTAACCTTCCCTTCAATTGCTGAATTTCAACACTTTTTGGTTTAGCAAGATGCGTTATTCCAAAAAAAAAGGGGCCCACTACTCTATTCTTTCTCACGCTTGATGCTTCTTACTTCCTTTCACTTTTTTTTCTCCATAAATTTTGAGGGGGGCCATTATAAAGACTATTTTTAATTTTTTTTTTTTTTTAAATTTGCCTATATATTAGTAAAAAAATTTTAATTTTTTTCCCCCGGAGGGGGTGGCCCCCCGGCATGCCCTAGCCCGCGTAGCTTCGTCTCTGTGCGCAAGCAAGTTATCATCTCCCTTAATTTTTAAGGATTAATGCAAAATCAGTCCCTGTAATATCCGCGAAAATCAAATTAGTCTCTAAGCTATCAAAATCATAAATTTAATCCTCATGTTCCGCTTTCCGTTTTATCATTGGTCCCCCACCCCACCCCATTTCATTAACACAAATAACAGAACTTTGACACATATGCCCTCATTGCCACGTCACCTTCCTAGCTAGCTCAACATGTAACCACTCCTGACAGGTTAGCTCCCTCTTTCTTTTCTTTTTTCTGCCTAACCCCACCCTCCACATAATCAAATCCTAACCCCAATTCCTCTCATCCTCGATTCCCTCTCCCTCTTTATGCATAGAGGAGATTGATCACTATTAGAATCCATGGACGCTGCAAGAACTCCAAGAACTTTCAGCAAGTGTAGGGACTCTAGAATCCATGGACAAGCTGAAGCGGATCTGTTGGAGGCATTCAAGGTGTTCGCCCAACTGTACGCCCTTTCGAGAGACCAGGCCCTCAGTAATCGTATAGAGCTATTGGATGCATTCCTACTTGAGAGAGGAAAATCACATCAGAATACATAGAGAAGCCCCCCCCCCTATGGATTTCAATTCTAACACCAAAAGGGCAAAGACAAATTCCAAAACAAAAATCAGACTTGTGGCGAATTCATTTTTTGCGGTGGGCAATTGCAACCTGAATTGAGTTGTCTCTTGTGTGTAATTTAACACCAAAAGGGCAAAGACAAATTCCAAAACAAAAATCAGACTTGTGGCGAATTCATTTTTTGTGGTGTATTGAAAATGTAAACAATTGAAACCAGCTTATAAATAAAGCCTCAATGTAACAATATAAGTGAGAAAACCGTCCAATTTGGCCTTCCAACAGTGGATGTAGGTCAATGACTGAACCACTTAAAATCTTGTCTCACTTATCTCAGTTTAAATTTTTTTAAGTTTAAAAATTTTTATTTCTTACACGGTGGGCAATTGCAACCTGAATTGAGTTGTCTCTTGTGTGTAATTTGCTCTCGCTTGGAAGACCTTGGAGCACTGGCGAGCACTTGATAGAAGTTGGGTAGCTTCTCGCCTCTTTATCTTTGCGCCCAATTCCTATGCTCATAGCTTCAATCACACCTTTTACTGTAGGCCCCGCTCCGCTCCGCTCTTTGGAAACTCGCTTCTTCAATTGATGAATTGTTTTTGAATGAGCTCTTGTCTTCCCAGGGTCCCTGATACCGTAATTTGCCTCTTTCGTCGACTCTTGTGAAGGATACTAATCCCCGCCTCGACCTCCGTTCATTCAAAATGTATTCCCCATGAACTTTTGAAAGATTTCAGACTTCTCTGCTAAGAAATATACCCCGCGATTAATCATCAATAAATGGTTGCATATAACGCTTACCTCAGCATGATGGAGTAGAGACTTCGCCAAAGACGCATGCTTGAATGAGCTGGTTAACTTCTTCCCATTTCTGTACATGCGCAAAGAATGTCTGAGTTCCTCTTACTTTCCTGAACCCGTGAGAACACTATAAGAATATGCCAGCAAAGACCTCATTTAATACTTGATAATTTAGAATGGAATGGATGCTTGATTTAGGAATTAAGGTTAGGGTTTAAAACAATTTTGGGGATAGGGTTTCAGGAGAAGGGGATACGTGAGAGAGGGATAAGAGAATCGGGGATAAGAGGAATTGGGGGTTAGGGTTCAATTATGTGGAGGGTGGGGTCAAGCGGGAAAAAAATAGAGGAGCTGATGTGTTGAGCCAATTGGGAGGGTTACGTGGCAGTGAGGGCTTATGTGTCAAAGTTTCGTTATTTGTGTTAACGGAATAGGGTGGAGGGACCAACGACAAAACGAAAGTGGGATCATGAGGACTAAATTTATGATTTTGGTAACTTAGGGACTAATTTGATTTTCATGTATAGCACAAGGGCTGATTTTGTATTTTCTCTAATTTTTATAGCCATCCAAAAAGCTAGCTCAGATAGCTCTGTTCGCATAACATCAATTGTTTTTGAGATAGCTCAATCAGCAAGTTCATTGGACTTGTTCAGCGCATCAATTACTAATAAGTTGTCTCGATCTAGAAGCAAATTTTGAACACGAATCTTATCACTTTCTTCAACTACTAGGAGCACCCCCTTCCACTTTGGCACACAAAAGGACGTCTGCAGAGTGCAAAATCCTTAGTCACCACTTTGATAATTTGTCGAGATGGGTCCAAAATGACCGATGTTGATGATATATTGTTTCTTGTAGCTGCATCAAATCATTGGTGAATGCTCCAAGCAAAATAATGTTCTTTAGCTGTTGAGTTCATTTTTCTCGGCACAATTAGTGGATCAACTTTCAAATTTTCAATCCAGATTTTGTTACAATGGACCCAAATCAAATCTCATGCAACACATGCGAAACTTTGGAAATGATGAGATTCTTCCTTTGGAATGTTGAGAGTTGATGGTAGATCAAGAATGATGAGGATCTAGTCATTAAAGGGCTTAAGAACTAACATGTGAATCAAGTGGGGTCATGAACTCTATCTCCAGATTATTCGAGGCAAATTGCAATCAATAAAAAAATGATTGATGGATTTTTTCTTTCTTTAAGGGGAAACATCACTTTGATCCCTCCAACTACCAATATAATTTCAAATAGGGGTCTAAACTACCACTTTTGACACATTGAGCCCACGAACTACCAAATTTCATCAATTTGCACACCTAAAAAAGATCAAACAATCAAACTCATACCACGTATGTTGTGAATGAGCTACATGACTCAATTTTGACCATTGGATTTTATTTCAGGGCGTAATTTGATTAATTGTGGAAGTTGGAGGGCTCAATGTGTCCAGATTGGTAGTTTAAACATCTATTTGAAATTGCATCGATAGTTAGAGGACTCAAAGTGACTTTTCCCCTTCTTTAAAGACAAGTAGAGGGATCTACATTCGATGGGTTTGATAGGAGGAGGGAAGAGCTGATTCGATTTGCAGTGGATAAGATATCCACCTCGAGTACTCAAAGAAGGAACCACAATCAAAGACTGTAATTTAAAGGTAGAAAGCCTGCTTGATTTGGATGCAAGACAACGAAAGGAAAGGAGATTTTCTATTCCCCCAAGATATGCTTCGGATAGAGAATCATAGTGCCGACCCGTGTGGTTCTCCCCCCAAGAGGTTCTCTCTCCTACCTGACCTTTATGGTCTTTCCCCTACTTTTTTCCCTTTCCCACCTACCCCCATATGGAATAGTGAACCCTAAATTTATCTCTTTACTGTTCTCCCTCTTCTATCGTCCTTCTACACTTTGCCTCTAACCTTACTATATCTTGCACCTCTTTTATTATTTCTATTTTCTGTTTCCCGTTCCCCCATTTCCTTGCTGTCTCTCACCTTCCTTTCCTTTTTAGTATGCCATGGACTTTCTCTCTCTTGCGGATGCCATTGACCCTCTTACTCACCAAATCCAGTCCCTTTCTTGGGATGACTTACCCTCTAAACTAGAGCCTAATGAGGAACAAGCTCATCATGCTCCAAGCCTAGTCTTCATTGGCCGTCTTGTTGCCAAAAAAAGCCCCAAACAAACCGTCCCTACTCGAAACCATTCGAAAAGTTTGGGATTTCACCTTTGATCTCACCATTGAAGATTTCAAGCACAACAAGCTTAATCTGTTTCAATAGACAGGTGGAAAAAGACTTCATACTCCGCTCTGCGCCCTGAAATTTTAAAGGTCACCTCATGATCCTTAAGGAGTGGCACTAGGATTGCGGCATTGAAGAAATTGATTTGTCTACTGCCCAATTATGGGTTCAATTGCACGATATGCCTCTTTCAATTGCTTCTCCCGATAATATTACCCTGATTGGAAGCCATATGGGCACCTTGCTTGATGTTGAACCTATTCTTCTTGGTGTGGCCTGCCAAAAATTTGTTAGGATTAAAGTTGAGATTGATGTTTCTCATCATCTCAAAACTAATTTTCTATTTCCCCGTTCTTTTGGTAAACAGGCTACAATCTCGTTTAAATATGAAAAACTTTTTGATTTTTGTTATCATTATGGTCGGATTAGGCATTTTGTTAGTTTTTGTTGGGATTTGCAATCAGTTCCTCCTTTTTCACTTAGGTCCTTTTCAATATGGCCGTGATTTATGGGCAGATCCTTGGGATATTCGTAAGGTAAATTGTTTTGTGTTCTTTGGTTCGTTTTCTGATCATCATTCATCTATAGCCTCTACCCCCCCGCCTCCATTGATAAATTAGGGCCTCTTACTCTTTATTTATCCCAAGACCATGGCCCTGGCATCTCTACACTTCCTCATTCCCCTATATTTGGAGTGCTTCCCTCCAACAAAAATTCAACCAACTCTGTTGAACACACCTCAAGCTTCTCGCTTGTGGCATTCGAGCCTTTAAACACTCCTGACAGCTTTGCATCCAATAAGTCTCATATCGCTCACTTTATTGTTAAACCTCCAAAAAATAGCTCACCCATGCCACCTCACCTTATTAAGTCCACTAAGCAATTAATGCTCTGTAAATGTACACTCATCATCCTCCTCTCCCTCACGCTAATCCTTCTGACTTCACACCTTCCAACCCATTCCACTATACTGCTCCTCCACTCACTATTGAGGTGGCTCCTTCTCCCCCACCTGTTTCTCCTTCTAACCCTTATCACCTATGCTCGATATCCAGAACTCAAGATCTTCTAATGATTACTATTGCTGCACAAAATCTCCATCTCCAATTGCCTGCTGCCCAGGGTGCCAACCCACTCTTTTATATACCCCCAAGAGTCTTTCACCCGCACTGCGACTACACCGAGTCAACCTTCAATCTCTAACATGAGTCCCCATATGTCAATCTTTCCTCAAGACCTCTCAATATCCCTAGATACTTTTGCGTCCACCATTGTCACCATCCAATAACTCTCTCAATCCCCTCCATCTCCTCAAGCCTGCATACCTCAAATTACCTACTCGGAGGCTGAGCTTGAAATCTATCCTTTACTTGATCTCACTACTCTATATCACCCAGACATGTCCCACATTCTTCCTAATTAACACTCTTATGATTATACCCAGTTTCTCATTATTCCATTCCCACTTATAGACATTCCCCCTTTCTATTAAACCCTGCCTCTAGCCTCACTTGACATTTATGCCCCTGACCTTTCTATAATCCTTTACCCATAGACATTCCCTCTGCTCTAGATACTAAAAAAAAGGAAAGGGTGAGGCTCGTCAACCCACTTATCACAAGTGATGTGAACTCGTCAAGAATAACGAGACCCAACAACGAATAGAGAACCCAAGATCGTTCTAGGACAGCTTCGAATGGAAGACCTCGACCCGTTGTTTATCAAAACAAGAACCTTGGTATAAGGAAGACGCCACAAACGGTGGTGGAAACTCCGTTTGATAAGTCGAGATGAACGCCAGGGAAATCCCGATAAGTTCGAGAAGTTTTTCAAAGAACCAAAGAGAAATACTCTCACAATTTCTACAAGATTGGGCACCTATTATAGGTTTACAAAAAAAAATCCTAACAAAATCACCTAATTAAACCTAAAAAGAGAACATAACTAAAGCTAACACGCCTAAAACAAAACACATAAAAAGGCAATAAAAGTTGGCGCCTAAAGAGCCAAGAAAGGAAACAAAATGGCGTCCAAACATAGGCCTCTTAAAAAGGAAGGAAAGTTGATGCGGAATTAATTTTGCCAATTAAGCTTGAGATCGGATTCTTCTAGAACTTGAATCAAGGTGATGATCCTTGGTTGCTCAAGTGGATCATGTCAATGGGCCTCCACGCATTTGCTTGAGCCCATGCCTCTTGAATTAGACCGTTGAGTACATCTTTAAACTTCTTGGCTCGTGCCCTCGTAACCGGCCAATTGGAAACGAGATCCTTTAGTTAGACTCAAAAAAGTTTCGTTATTTGTGTTAACGGAATAGGGTGGAGGGACCAACTGGGATCATGAGGACTAAATTTATGATTTTGGTAACTTAGGGACTAATTTGATTTTCATGTATAGCACAAGGGCTGATTTTGTATTTTTCTCTAATTTTTATAGCCATCCAAAAAGCTAGCTCAGATAGCTCTGTTCGCATAACATCAATTGTTTTTGAGATAGCTCAATCAGCAAGTTCATTGGACTTGTTCAGCGCATCAATTACTAATAAGTTGTCTCGTTCTAGAAGCAAATTTTGAACACGAATCTTATCACTTTCTTCAACTACTAGGAGCACCCCCTTCCACTTTGGCACACAAAAGGACGTCTGCAGAGTGCAAAATCCTTAGTCACCGCTTTGATAATTTGTCGAGATGGGTCCAAAATGACCGATGTTGATGATATATTGTTTCTTGTAGCTGCATCAAATCATTGGTGAATGCTCCAAGCAAAATAATGTTCTTTAACTGTTGAGTTCATTTTTCTCGGCACAATTAGTGGATCAACTTTCAAATTTTCAATCCAGATTTTGTTACAATGGACCCAAATCAAATCTCATGCAACACATGCGAAACTTTGGAAATGATGAGATTCTTCCTTTGGAATGTTGAGAGTTGATGGTAGATCAAGAATGATGAGGATCTAGTCATTAAAGGGCTTAAGAACTAACATGTGAATCAAGTGGGGTCATGAACTCTATCTCCAGATTATTCGAGGCAAATTGCAATCAATAAAAAAATGATTGATGGATTTTTTCTTTCTTTAAGGGGAAACATCACTTTGATCCCTCCAACTACCAATATAATTTCAAATAGGGTCTAAACGACACATTGAGCCCACGAACTACCAAATTTCATCAATTTGCTAAAAAAGATCAATCAAACTCATACCACGTATGTTGTGAATGATTTTGACCATTGGATTTTATTTCAGGGCGTAATTTGATAATTGTGGAAGTTGGAGGGCTCAATGTGTCCAGATTGGTAGTTTAAACATCTATTTGAAATTGCATCGATAGTTAGAGGACTCAAAGTGACTTTTCCCCTTCTTTAAAGACAAGTAGAGGGATCTACATTCGATGGGTTTGATAGGAGGAGGGAAGAGCTGATTCGATTTGCAGTGGATAAGATATCCACCTCGAGTACTCAAAGAAGGAACCACAATCAAAGACTGTAATTTAAAGGTAGAAAGCCTGCTTGATTTGGATGCAAGACAACGAAAGGAAAGGAGATTTTCTATTCCCCCAAGATATGCTTCGGATAGAGAATCATAGTGCCGACCCGTGTGGTTCTCCCCCCAAGAGGTTCTCTCTCCTACCTGACCTTTATGGTCCTTCCCCTACTTTTTTCCCTTTCCCACCTACCCCCATATGGAATAGTGAACCCTAAATTTATCTCTTTACTGTTCTCCCTCTTCTATTGTCCTTCTACACTTTGCCTCTAACCTTACTATATCTTGCACCTCTTTTATTATTTCTATTTTCTGTTTCCCGTTCCCCCATTTCCTTGCTGTCTCTCACCTTCCTTTCCTTTTTAGTATGCCATGGACTTTCTCTTTCTTGCGGATGCCATTGACCCTCTTACTCACCAAATCCAGTCCCTTTCTTGGGATGACTTACCCTCTAAACTAGAGCCTAATGAGGAACAAGCTCATCATGCTCCAAGCCTAGTCTTCATTGGCCGTCTTGTTGCCAAAAAAAGCCTCAAACAAACCGTCCCTACTCGAAACCATTCGAAAAGTTTGGGATTTCACCTTTGATCTCACCATTGAAGATTTCAAGCACAACAAGCTTAATCTGTTTCAATAGACAGGTGGAAAAAGACTTCATACTCCGCTCTGCGCCCTGAAATTTTAAAGGTCACCTCATGATCCTTAAGGAGTGGCACTAGGATTGCGGCATTGAAGAAATTGATTTGTCTACTGCCCAATTATGGGTTCAATTGCACGATATGCCTCTTTCAATTGCTTCTCCCGATAATATTACCCTGATTGGAAGCCATATGGGCACCTTGCTTGATGTTGAACCTATTCTTCTTGGTGTGGCCTGCCAAAAATTTGTTAGGATTAAAGTTGAGATTGATGTTTCTCATCATCTCAAAACTAATTTTCTATTTCCCCGTTCTTTTGGTAAACAGGCTACAATCTCGTTTAAATATGAAAAACTTTTTGATTTTTGTTATCATTATGGTCGGATTAGGCATTTTGTTAGTTTTTGTTGGGATTTGCAATCAGTTCCTCCTTTTTCACTTAGGTCCTTTTCAATATGGCCGTGATTTATGGGCAGATCCTTGGGATATTCGTAAGGTAAATTGTTTTGTGTTCTTTGGTTCGTTTTCTGATCATCATTCATCTATAGCCTCTACCCCCCCGCCTCCATTGATAAATTAGGGCCTCTTACTCTTTATTTATCCCAAGACCATGGCCCTGGCATCTCTACACTTCCTCATTCCCCTATATTTGGAGTGCTTCCCTCCAACAAAAATTCAACCAACTCTGTTGAACACACCTCAAGCTTCTCGCTTGTGGCATTCGAGCCTTTAAACACTCCTGACAGCTTTGCATCCAATAAGTCTCATATCGCTCACTTTATTGTTAAACCTCCAAAAAATAGCTCACCCATGCCACCTCACCTTATTAAGTCCACTAAGCAATTAATGCTCTGTAAATGTACACTCATCATCCTCCTCTCCCTCACGCTAATCCTTCTGACTTCACACCTTCCAACCCATTCCACTATACTGCTCCTCCACTCACTATTGAGGTGGCTCCTTCTCCCCCACCTGTTTCTCCTTCTAACCCTTATCACCTATGCTCGATATCCAGAACTCAAGATCTTCTAATGATTACTATTGCTGCACAAAATCTCCATCTCCAATTGCCTGCTGCCCAGGGTGCCAACCCACTCTTTTATATACCCCCAAGAGTCTTTCACCCGCAATGCGACTACACCGAGTCAACCTTCAATCTCTAACATGAGTCCCCATATGTCAATCTTTCCTCAAGACCTCTCAATATCCCTAGATACTTTTGCGTCCACCATTGTCACCATCCAATAACTCTCTCAATCCCCTCCATCTCCTCAAGCCTGCATACCTCAAATTACCTACTCGGAGGCTGAGCTTGAAATCTATCCTTTACTTGATCTCACTACTCTATATCACCCAGACATGTCCCACATTCTTCCTAATTAACACTCTTATGATTATACCCAGTTTCTCATTATTCCATTCCCACTTATAGACATTCCCCCTTTCTATTAAACCCTGCCTCTAGCCTCACTTGTTTATGCCCCTGACCTTTCTATAATCCTTTACCCATAGACATTCCCTCTGCTCTAGATACTAAAAAAAAGGAAAGGGTGAGGCTCGTCAACCCACTTATCACAAGTGATGTGAACCTTGTCAAGAATAACGAGACCCAACAACGAATAGGGAACCCAAGATCGTTCTAGGACAGCTTCGAATGGAAGACCGACCCGTTGTTTATCATAAACAAGAACCTTGGTATAAGGAAGACGCCACAAACGGTGGTGGAACTCGTTTGATAAGTCGAGATGAACGCCACGGGAAATCCCGATAAGTTCGAGAAGTTTTCAAAGAACCAAAGAGAAATACTCTCACAATTTCGTAAATCAAGGTCTGCGTTTTTCATTGCTTAGGCACCTATATATAGGTCGGCCATTACAAGAAAAAAATCCTAACACAAATCACCTAATTAAGGAATAAATCCTACTCGACTAAAAGAGAACAAGGCAACAAAAATAACAAGGAAATAAAGCCTAACACGCCTAAAACAAAACACACTAAAAAGGCAATAAAAGTTGGCCTATAAGAGCCAAGAAAGGAAAAAATGGCGTCCAAACATAGCCATTCACGCCTATATAGTGAAATCTTAAAAAGGAAGGAAAGTGATGCTCAATCTCTGGAATTAATTCTTGCCAATCTAAGCTTGACCTTGATCGGATTCTTCTAGAACTTGAATCAAGGTGACTTCTTTGTTGTCACGTGGATCATGCTCAATGGGCCTCCACGCATTTGCTTGAGCCCATGCCTCTTGAATTAGACCGTTGAGTACATCTTTAAACTTCTTGGCTCGTGCCCTTGTAACCGGTCCAATTGGGACTTGAACGAGATCTTTGAAACGGTGCCTTGATTTCCATCACAAGTTAGCTCTAAAATCTCAAACCTCTTAAAAATCGGGTCCATCCCGCAAAGGTGGCAAGAGGAAGGCTGAAGATGAGGTTGATTCTTTCCTTTCTTTTTCCAAGAAGCTCATCATTGAACCCACCCCTCAAGTTTATACCACCCATTCGTCTCAATTATCCAAAACTCTCAATTCCTTCAATCCAAGAATGCTGCTCAGATTAAACTGGGCCGCAAGCAACTTCGTGACCAAATCAAACAAGATCGTGCCTAGTTTGTCCATTCTACTAACCCTATCATTGAGAAAATTAACCCTATAGCTAAGGAGGCGAAGCCTATATTCACCTCACCTAGCACCATGAAGCTTCTAGCTTGGAATTATCATGGGCTTGCTCGAACATCGGCAATCAATTCTCTTCGAGCAATGATTTGGGACCATGATCCTGATTGTATACATCTAATGGAATTTAAAGTCTATGATAGTGTTGCAATCTCTGTTCTTAATAGACTAGTTTTCTATTCCTATGTTTTTGTTTCCCCTTTAGGTACTAAAGGTGTTCTTGTATTCTCCTGAAGGGCTGGTTGTTCCCTCTCTGAAAATATATGATTGCTATCCATGTTTTATTTTACCCGTTTGATCCTCATGCGATGTTTCTTTGCTCTTTTGTTTATAGATGCCCTTACGTGTCTCTCAAGCAACAATTTTGGGATGATCTCCACTCTGTAGGCAATTCTTATGATGGTCATTAGCTCCTTCTAAGTGACTTTAATGCCATTCTGAACCAAAATGAAAAATGAGGTGGTAAACCTACTGGCTCAACCTCCAAAATCTCCAGCTTTAAACACTCTATCCACAATCATGGCCTTATTGTCTTAGGCTTTGAAGGTTCCACCTTCACCTGGTCAAATGGTCGACATGGGCATGACAATATTCAAGAGAGACTTGATAGAGGTGTTGCTGTTAGCCCAAGGTTATTTTGTAAAACAAACCATATTTGATTTTGATGATAACAAAAGTTTCTAAGTACTTTGAAGTCTCGTACATTTTTCCTTTTCAATCCTTCTTTCTAAATGACTTATTTCAAAGGATTGGGTTTTCTCTCTCTAAAATATTTATAAGAGGACTTGAACACCATTACACAAGTTGATAAGATCAATTTTTCCCTTTGTAGGTGTTTAAAAAGGTTTTAGAATGGTTTGGATGCTTTAAAGTTGCTGATTTTCTCTCCAGCAATTATAAATGTCGACACATTGCACTTACACCTAAGACATCATTTCCAGACTAAGACAAGTGTCGACACATTGGCTTTATAGTGTCGACACACTGCACTATCTCTCGAAGAGCTCAACTCTAGTTCATTTTTTGAAGTGTCGACATTGAAGACTAGTGTCGACACATTGCACTATCTCCCAAGAGCTCAACTTCAGTTCAATTTTTTGATGTGTCAACACATGCTAACCATGTGTCAACACATGCCACGGGTTTAATGAAAAATTTGAATATTTGTCAGAACCTTCAAATCACTTTCAAATGACGTGGGTGCCTCTCCAACGGTCCTTTTTGCTAAGCTTTGATGACCGTTGAAGTCAAAGAAGATTTAAATACTAGAAGAAAAAGAGAAGAGAAGCATCGTACACATAGACTTGTAATTATTCTACGACCTAACTTCTAAAGAGAGAAAGTGCTTTGAAGAAGAGAGAAGACCACACCTACCATGAAAGCTTGTGATTCCTCTGTCAAAATTTAGCTTTCTACTGAGATCTTTGTCTTATTGCACTCCTTTGTACTTTACACTTGTATATTCGGCTTTAAGAGCCATTCATTGATCTTCCTTTGTACCCATCCTTTATAAACTACTTGAGTGTTGGGTAAACACTGGGTCCTACTCGAGTGGGTAGAAGAAATCCCTTGGGTTTTGGGATTTGTGAAGAGAGTTGAAGCGTGAGCTCGAAAAATGCTTTGTAAAGGTTCCTTAGCACCGGAAGCTAAGGTGTATTTGCTATTTGAAGAATAGTGAAAAGAAGCCCAAGGAAGTAAATAGCCTTGGGGTGGACGTAGGCAAGTGTTGGCCGAACCACCTAAAATTACGGTGTCATTTCTTTAACTCCATCTCTTCTTTTTACTTGCTCATATCTCTCCTTGTTGTGTTCTTTTGCTTTACCATTATACTGCTTAAATTATTTGAAAAAGTTTTTAAAATTTTTTGAAACCCAATTCACCCCCCTCTTGGGTTGTTATTTGGACTTACAATTGGTATCGGAGCTAAGGTTTAATATTTTTTATGACAACCCTGTTAGTTCTTCGTTGGCTGAAGGTCAATCCACTAACAGACCTCTTTTATTCAATGGAACTTGCTACAACTATGGAAAGCTAGGATGAGGATTTACATCCAAGCCGTGGACTATGAACTGTGGAGAGTTATCTCAAATGGTCCTAAATTTCCTAGAGACAAGGAAGGTAAGTTGAAAGATGAAAAAGAGTGGGATGAGATGATCTTAAGATTATGTCTTTAAATTCTAAAGCTATGAATGTTTGTATTGTGCACTTGATTCAAATGAATTTAATCGTATTTCTGTTGTGATACCGCAAAACAAATTTGGACAAACTTCAAGTGGCCCATGAAGGTACGAATCAAGTTAAAGAAAGCAAGATTAGTATGCTTGTTCATAGTTATGAGCTTTTTAAGATGAAACCTGATGAGAATATTTCATCTATGTTTACTCGCTTTACCGATATTATAAATGGTCTTAAATCTCTTGGTAAAGAATATACTAATGTTGAAATGGTGAGAAAGATTCTTAGGTGTCTACCAAAGCTTGGGAACCCAAGGTCACCGCTATTCAAGAAGCTAAGGACTTGACAAAGCTTTCTTGGATGAGCTCATGGGATCTCTCATGACACATGAGATGAATCAAGTAAAAGGAGATGAGGATGAAGGAAAAGGAAAAGAGGCATTGCCTTGAAAGCCTCATGTTCAAATGATGATGAGTCTTCCGAAATGATGAGGAAATGACATTGTTCACCAAGAGATTCAAGAAGTTCTTCCGGAAGAAACAAGGAGATAAAAGATTTCCAAGGAAGACAAGTTACAAAGGTGATAGTAGCAAAAGAATGACATTATTTGCTATGGATGCAAGAAGCCGGACATATAAAGACGGATGCCCTAATCTTGAATCCCACAAGAAATCCAAGGATTTCAAAGATAAAAAGAAAGCATTTTTGCTGCATGGGGAGAGTCCGATGAAAGTGATAGTGATAGTGATGAATGAAGAAGTTGCAAACTATGCTTCATGGCAAAGGAAAATGAAGATGAGGTACAAGACTCTTCAATTGTTCTTTCTCTTTTGATGAATTACAAGATGCTTTTGATGAACAATATCTTGAATTGAAAAGAGTATTTTCAAAGTATTGTTGTCTTAAAAAGAACCTTGATGCACTTATTCAAGAAAATGATACTTAAAACCAAGTTGTTTCTCTTGGAGAGAATCTTGCAAGAGTTACAAAAGAAAATGAGAAAATCTTGCAAGAAGAGTCAAATGATTTGAAATCTAAAACATTGATTTAAAAAGGAAAGTTGACTCTCTTACCAAGATCTTGCAAGATTCACTCAAGGAAAAAGAAACCTTGATATTCTTACTTGGTTCACAAAAATGTTGTTTCAACAAAAGTGGATTGGCTATATTCGTTTAATAACCAAAAGCTATATTCTGATGTAATTATTAAATCATCACATTATTTAAAATGTGTAATTTTTGTGGAAAGAATGGACACATTTCACACACATGTCCAACTAGAAAGGAAATCCACTCATGGGATCAAATTTGTGTGGATTCAAAAAGATAAGGTGAAGGAATTTAATTCTAACACCAATGGACCCAAAAGGATTTGGGTACCAAAGTCAAGAATTGATTCTTTTTGCAGGAATGCTTGAAGTCCAAGGAAATCAAGGAACATTGGGTTCTTGATAGTGGATGCTCCAAGCACATGACCGGAGACAAGAGTTGGTTCAACTCTCTTTGTTTCAAGGAAAAGGGTTCAGTTACATTTGGTGACAATGAAAAGGAAAATACTTGGTGTTGGAAGCATTGGTATGTATCCTAATCCCACATTGAAAATGTTTTTTGTTGATGGTTTAAAGCATAATCTCTTGAGTATTAGTCAATTGTGTGACAAGGGAAACCGAGTCATTTTTGAATCATCAATATGCTTGTTGAAAATATTGAAAGCAAGAAAGTCTTGTTTGTTGATGTTGTTTATTTAGAGAGCATCTCCTCAGAAAATATAAAATGTTTTCAGCTCTAAATGACAAGGATAGTTGGTTGTGGCATAGAAGGCTTGCTCATGCAAGCATGGACTTGATTTCAAAATTAGCCAAAAAGAATCTTGTTTCGGGTTTGCCTAACTTTCTTTTGAAAAGGAAAAATTTGTGCAGCATGTCAAAAAGGCAAACAAACCAAAATATCTTTTAAGCCCAAAAATGTGTGTCCACTTCTAGACCACTTCAACTTCTACACATGGACTTATTTGGTCCAACCCGAACATTGAGTTTGGGTGGCAAACGTTATGGCTTTGTTGTTGTTGATGATTTCAGTAGATTCACATGGGTTATATTCCTAGCTCATAAAGATGAAGCTTTTCATGCTTTTGAAAAACTTAGCAAGAGAATTCAAAATGAAAAAGGTTTTGCTATTTCTAGCATAAGGAGTGATCATGGAAAGAATTTGAAAATTCCTCCTTTGAAAAGTTTTGTGGTGAAAATGGTATTAACCATAACTTCTCGGCTCCTAGAACTCCTCAACAAAATGGTGTTGTAGAGAGGAAAATAGGACTCTTGAAGAAATGGCTAGAACCTTGCTATGTGAAAACAACTTGCCTGATTATTTCTGGGCTGAAGCAGTTAGCACAAGTTGTTATGTTATGAACCGTTGCATGATTAGACCTATTCTCAAGAAAACCCATTATGAGCTATGGAATGATAGAAAACCCAACATTGGTTATTTTCATGTTTTGGTTGCAAATGTTTTGTGCTCAACAACAACAAGGACAATTTGGGTAAGTTCGATGCAAAAGCGGATGAAGGTATATTTCTTGGTTATTCAACTTCTAGCAAAGCTTATCGTGTTTTTAATAAACGTACTTTAGTTGTTGAAGAATCAGTTCATGTTGTTTTTGATGAATCTAACAATCTTGTGAAAAGAAATGATGAAGATATTATAGATCTTGACAAAGAGGTTGAGAAACTTGCTATAAATGAAGACAAGGAAGAAACACTGTACAAGAGCAAGATCCTCAAGAATCACAAGAAGAGTCAACAAGTCAACAATGATCTACCAAAGTCTTGGAGATACATCAAGAGTCATCCTCTCAGCAAATTATTGGTAATGTTGAAAAGGGGTAAGCACTCGATCTTCTTTAAACCAAGCTAATAATTTTGCTTTACTTTCTCAACTTGAGCCTAAAAATTTTCTTGAGGCTAAAGATGATGAAAGTTGGATCCATGCTATGGAAGAAGAATTAAAACAATTTGAGAAAAATCAAGTATGGCATCTAGTTCCTAGACCCAAGGATTATCCAATTATTGGTACAAAATGGGTTTTTAGAAACAAAATGGATGAATCCGGGTTGTAGTGAGGAACAAGGCAAGATTAGTAGCCCAAGGTTACAATCAAGAAGAGGAATTGATTTTGATGAAACCTTTGCTCCTGTTGCTCGTTTAGAATCTATTCGCATGTTACTACTTTCGCTTGTTATAAAGATTTTAAACTCTTTCAAATGGATGTGAAAAGCGCATTTCTAAATGGATTCCTCACGGAAGAAGTTATGTTGAGCAACCACCGGGATTTGAAGATGAAAAGCTTTCAAATCATGTGTACAAGCTCACAAAGGCGCTTTATGGCTTGAAACAAGCACCTCGAGCATGGTATGAACGTTTAAGTTCTTTTCTCATTGAAAATGGTTTTTCACGAGGTAAAATTGATACTACTCTTTTCACCAAAGAAAAAGACAATGAATTGTTAACGGTTCAAATTTATGTTGATGACATTATTTTTGGATCTACTAATGAATCTTTGTGTCAAGAGTTTTCTCAAGTTATGCAAGGTGAATTTGAGATGAGCCTTGGGAGAATTGAACTATTTTCTTGGTCTTCAAATCAAACAAAGCATGAGGGAATCTTCATCAATCAAGCAAAGTACACAAAGATCTTCTCAAGAGATTTAGTATGGACAACTCAAAACCTATGAGCACACCTATGAGTCCATCTACAAAAATGGAAAAGGATGAGAAAGGTAAGGATGTGGACCAAACAAAATACCGAGGTATGATTGGCTCCTTACTCTATCTTACCGCTAGTAGACCGGATATAATGTTTAGTGTATGTATGTGTGCTAGATTCCAATCTTGTCCTAAGGAATCTCATCTCCTTGCAGTTAAAAGAATTTTTAGATATCTTGTTGGCACTCAAAATCTTGGTTTGTTTTATCCCAAGAGTGTGAATTTAATTTACAAGGATACTCGGATGCGGATTATGCAGGGTGTAAAATTGATAGAAAGAGTACTAGTGGTGCATGCCAATTTCTTGGACCTTCACTAGTCTCTTGGTGTTGTAAGAAACAAAACTCTGTGGCTCTATCAACCACGGAAGCCGAGTATATTGCCATAGGCAATTGTTGTGCACAAGTATTGTGGATGAAACAACAATTGAAAGATTTTAATCTTCATTATTCTCTCATCCCAATAAAATGTGACAACACCAGTGCGATTAATCTTACAAAAAATCCAATTCAGCACTCTAGGACAAAACATATTGAGATTAAGCATCATTTTATTCGAGATCATGCTCAAAAAGGGGATATTGTTCTTGAGTTTGTAAATACCGACCTTCAATTGGCAGATATTTTCACAAAACCCCTTAATAAGGATAGATTTTGCTTTATTCGCCAAGAAATTGGAATGAGATTTCCTTGGATTAAATTGGTGATATGTGCTTGATTTGTCATATAATTGGTTATTGATTGCATTGGACATGTTCTAATTTGTGTTTAAGTTGCTCTCTGTTTTTTTTAAAATCATGCTTATTCCTTGTGAAATTATTATATGTCTTCTTTTTTCATGGCATGTGTCAACACTTGGTAAAACAAGTGTCAACACTTCTGGTTTTCATGATGTTTTCACTAGAGAAGTATGTGTCGACACCATATATTCATGTGTCGACACATAAGCTTCCCGCCCGAGAGCTCTTTTAAAACCATATTCGGGAACATGTGCAATGTGTCGACACATCTTTCGAGTTCACTGTTTTTAAAAAAAGGGACACGTGTGTCATATTTATACTCTTTAGGGCATAGGGGTCGGCACTTCATTTCTTCCCCATCTCACAGACCCTCCTTTCTCTCCCAACAACGCGATTTTCCCTCACCTTCACAATCCTCTCTTACCCACAGCCCACTCAAAAAAATCTACCCCGAAAGCCTTCAAACTCCTCACCACACCACTGCCAAGATGTCTTCCAGCCGCTCCAAGCGCCCCTCATCAGACACCCTCATCTGTCAGTTCTAGGGCACAAAAGAAAGGAAAAGCACTGAGGAACCCACTCCTCTCTAAGGCCTACATTTACAGGTCAGGGCTTTGTAAAATCATTTTGTGCAAGATTTTCGGAATAGAAAAGTCATTGCTGGTCGTTGGGTTGATTTTAAATGGTTTAGTGAGAAATTTTGATTTTAAGGAGATGTTTGAGTTTCAAGGATGGGGTGTTCTTGTGAATTTGAAAGTGGACTGCTTTGTGTATTTGGTGAAGTTGGTTTATGCAAATTTTCAGTATTCTAAGTCTGAGGATGCCTCTAGCTATGTGAATGGAAAACAATTAGATCTCTCCACCTCCTCTCTAAACTCCTTGGCCTCTGCTCCAAATAGTGGAAAGAAATTTTTTGATACACATGTTGGATGGGGTTATCGAGGTAGAACCACTTGATATTCTTAGGGTTGTATTGGATAATCCAACCTTAATGAGGTAGTTAAACCTACTGCCAGTGGACTGACTGTTCATAGACGAATTTTACATCATATGGTCTGTAACATCATTTGCCAAGAACGGGAAAATTTGAATACATTACATTTTTGGAAATGTTTGTAATGTACTGCTTAATTACCCGCACCCCTATTAATCTTGGCCATTTGATGCTAAACCATATAAAGGCAGCCACTGAGAAAAAGAAAAGGGCTTCCTTATGGGATGTTTTTATCCATATGTTTTATGTACTTGAGGTTGATATGACGGGGAAGTAAGAGAAAAGCCCAAAGAATCTAAGGAGTATAACCAAAAACCCTTCGACTGATGGGTTTTATGCAAAATGATGATGGTGAATGGGTAAGAAAGGTGTGGTGACACCTCAGAAGGGCAATGAACAGGGGTTCTAAATTCTGAAGAAGAGAGTGAAGATGAGGAAGAGGAAAAAAATGCAAGAACTCCCACGGGGAATAGAACACCTATAGGAGAGCACATTCCTACTTCTATTTCTTCTCCCCCAATTGGATATTCCTCACGGAGGGCCGCTGGTAGTTCTCATGAGCCTCGGTTGAATTCCTTTGAAGCTTCCATGGATGAGATAAAGAAGAACAGAAGAGATTGGGTCTGACTCTAGGCGATATGGTCATCAGTATGAAGACGGGGTTCGATGATATTAAAAAGTTGCTCACTGCTCATACTGAGCGTTTTGGAATTCTTGATAAGGATATACGGGGTCTTAAGCATCAAGTCAACAACAGTATTCATGTGGCCAGCAATGTTATTCAGAATACTGTCAATGAGTTTACTTCTGCCTCTGCTGAGCTTCAAGCTTTTGTGAAGACCTCTGCTGAAGATGTTGTCAAGGCCACCGAGATCCATCTAGATGCAAATCGACATCTGCATCCTCAGGTCATCCTATGGACGTATTGATTTTCTACCACTTGGACCAACTGGCTGAAGAAGTTTGGGGTTGATCATCCTCCTCCTCCTTTCAATTCTCTGTAGCTTCCTTCCCTTGACCTTCCCCTTATCCCATTTTTTTGATGATGCCAAAGGGGGAGAAGTTTAGTGTATTCTGACTTCCTAGCTCTTATACAGGACATTCTCCATTTTGTACTTATCTCAGTTTGTCCTCTATATGCCTTGTAATTATTGTTTTGGCTGAAAATTTGACTTGCCAAGTTTCTAATGAATATCTCTAGTATTTGTTTGCCTTCAATGGACTATTTGATTTTGCTCATATCTGTTAATTATCTCATTGGTATCTATAAGAAATTTGAGAAGTGCTTATCTCTTTGCACTTCATTGTGAAATTGAGACTTGCTTTACAGGTAATAATTCCTAACTCTCAATCCTCAAAATATGAAGTCTTGTGTTCTACTATCTTGTGGTTTAGAAGTTTCTTGAAATTTTAAAAAAACCATTTCCTCTAGTAAAACTCTCATAAATTATCTCATTGGTATCTATAAGAAATTTTGCTTATCTCTTTGCACTTCATTGTGAAATCTTGCTTTACAGGTAGAAGTCTTGTGTTCCTCTTTCATGTTTTTAAAATTTTGGGAAACCTCCATTTTCAAAGGAAACTCTTGCAAAATTTTTGTAAAATCTCAAAGTCTTTTTGCTAAAAATGTCATGAAAACTCCTGCTTATTCTCAGGGAAAGTTTTTCCATTTGTTAGCAATTCGTCTCTCTTAAAATGGTTTTGTCATCATCAAAAAGGGGGAGATTGTTAGCCCAAGGTTGTTTGTAAAACAAACCATATTTGATTTTGATGATAACAAAAGTTTCTAAGTACTTTGAAGTCTCATACATTTTACCTTTTCAATCCTTCTTTCTAAATGACTTATTTCAAAGGATTGGGTTTTCTCTCTCTAAAATATTTATAAGTGGACTTGAACACCATTACACAAGTTGATAAGATCAATTTATGTCCTTTGTAGGTGTTTAAAAAGGTTTTGCTTTAAAGTTGCTGATTTTCTCTCCAGCAGTTATAAGTATCGACACATTAATTCATAGTGTCGACATATTGCACTTACACCCAAGACATCATTTTCAGACCAAGACAAGTGTCGACACACTGCACTACCTCTCGAAGAGCTCAACTCCAGTTCATTTTTTGAAGTGTCGACACATTGAAGACTAGTGTCGACACATTGCACTATCTTCCAAGAGCTCAACTTCAGTTCAATTTTTTGATGTGTCAACACCTGCTAACCATGTGTCAACACATGCCACGGGTTTAATGAAAAATTTAAATATTTGTTAGAACCTTCAAATGACGTGGGCGCCTCTCCAATGGTCCTTTTTGCTAAGCTTTGATGACCGTTGAAGTCAAAGAAGATTTAAATACTAGAAGAAAAAGAGAAGAGAAGATCGTACACATAGACTTTGCAATTATTCTACGACCTAACTTCTAGAGAGAGAAAGTACTTTGAAGAAGAGAGAAGATCGCACCTACCAAGAAAGCTTGTGATTCCTCTGCAAACTTCAGCTTTCTACTGAGATCTTTGTCTTATTGCACTTTTTTGTACTTTACACTTGTATATTCGGCTTTAAGAGTCATTCATTGATCTTCCTTTGTACTCATCCTTCATAAACCACTTGAGTGTCGAGTAAACACTGGGTCCTACTCGAGTGGGTAGAAGAAATCCCTTGGGTTTTGGGATTTGTGAAGAGAGTTGAAGCGTGAGCTCGAAAAACGCTTTGTAAAGGTTCCTTAGCACCCGGAAGCTAAGGTGTATTTGTTATTTGAAGAATAGTGAAAAGAAGCCCAAGGAAGTAAATAGCCTTGGGGGTGGACGTAGGCAAGTGTTGGCCGAACCACCTAAAATTATGGTGTCATTTCTTTAACTCCATCTCTTCTTTTTACTTGCTCATATCTCTCATTGTTGTGTTTTATGCTTTACCATTATACTGCTTAAATTATCTTGAAATAGTTTTTAAAATTTATTGAAACCCAATTCTCCCCCCCTCTTGGGTTGTTATTCAGACTTACAGTTGCCAATACACTGTGGCGACAAAAAAACCCTAGAGCCTCTTTGAAGCACTTGCTTCGTTCCTTCTCAGATCATGCCTCCATCCTTCTTGACACAATGGGCCATTATCTTCGTGCTAAACGTCCTTTCAGATTTGAGCAATTTTGGATCCGGGACCCTTCTTGTTTCTTTGCCATTGCCAATGCTTGGAATACTCCCAACTTTGTTAATTCCCAACTCACAATCATTAAGAAAATTAAGGCTACCACTACTACTTTGTGCACTTGGAACAAAACCCATTTTGGTTATATTATGGGTAGAATCAAACAATTCTCTTCTAAACTTCATCGCATTCAATCCCTCCCACCCACTGAGGCTAATCATCATTATGAAATGCATCTCAAACTTCACATTGAGGAACAACTCCAAAGGGAGTAAATTTTATGGTGGCAAAAATCTAGGACTCAATGGCTCATCTCCAATGAATTGAACACCAAATATTTTTACACCTCCACCATCATTAGATGCAGCAGAATCCTCATTGGTGCTTTAAAAGACCAAAGTAACATTTGGGGATAAATACACTTTGCACCCTCTAACTTTGGAGGTCTTAACACTTTGTACCCCAATCTATTGCACCCATTAATTATTGATTTTAAACACTTTGCACCCTCCGTTAAAATTTTTCGTCAATTTGGATGGAAATTTATTCTTTGATCTCGAAAAATACAATTTTACCCTCATAAAATGATCACTACTAAAAAATATATAAGGATAAAATTGTCATTTCACACGTCAAAAAATCATTTTTCGTCCAAATTAATCGAAAATTTTAAGGTAGGGTGCAAAGTACCTATAATCAATAATTGGTTAGTACAATGTGACAGAAATAATAGATCATGATGCAAAGTGTCAAGACCCCCATAGTTGAAGGGTGCAAAGTGTTTTTAACCCTAACAATTGGGTTACTGACAGAGACTCTTTGGTCAATCTCATTTCAAACCACTTCTCCACCCTCTTCATTACACAAACCACTGATGTTGACTTATTGGGTCTTTCTGCCTACTTTTCCTGCCTTCTTACCCCTGCTGAAAGTGCCTCCCTCTACTCTATCCCCACAGAGCAAGAAATTCACACATCTTTTCAATCCATGCTTCCCAATAAAGCCCCTAGTCCCAATGGAATGCCTCATCTATTTTTTCAACAATTCTAGACCATTATAAAAATTGATATAGTCGTCCAACATTTCTTTCAGACAGGACACTTACCCCTACGTCTTAACAGTACCTTAATTGCCCTTATCCCAAAGCTTGATCATTTCACTCAGGTTTTCCACTATCGGCCAATCAATCTTTGTAATACCTTATACAAGATCATCTCAAAAATTCTGGCTCTTCGCCTCACCCCCTTCCTTACTTGCTTCATATCACCATACCAAATAGCTTTTGTGAAGGGTCGAATTATCCAAGCAAACTCTATTTTAGCAGCAGAAGCTCTTCATACTATTAAGCAGAATTAAGGCAAAAGCAGATATATGGTGGAAATGGTTGATATGGTTAAAGCCTTTGAATGTATGGAGTGGTAGCCTATTTTTAAGGTACTCTCTCTCATTGGTTTTTCTCACACTTTTATTGATAGGATTTCCAATTGTATCTCCACGACCTTCGTTTCTGTCCTTTTAAATGGTAGTCCCACTAGTCATTTTGAGTCCACCTGAGGGTTACGTCAAGGTGATCCTTTATCCCCTCCTTTTTTAATTATTGGTGTGAAGATTCTGTCTTGTATCCTCCATCTAGAGGATCAGAGATCAAACCTTAAAGGTATCTGCCTTACTTGTGGGGGACCATCTCTCTCATCTCCTCTTTGCTGAAACTTGATTCTTCTGGGTAGAGCCATAATTTATGAAGCCTGAGTATTCCATAGATGTCTTGTCACGCCCTGTGTCTGTACATATTCCTTAGGCTCACCTACAGATACTAGACTCCCTTACTGGAAAATTAGGTGTAAAAATTTGAACTATTTCCATTAAAAAAATTCTCTAGAGCATATAGGTACATTATGGCTTAAGAGTTTCCTTGCATGCATTTGTTTTGTTTTGATTTTGACAAAAGTCCTAACTTCTATGTTAATAACATAAGTGTAACATCAAAATATAACCAAAATAATAAACAGTAACCTTTTGGAATGCAAAAGCTTATATTTCCTTACTTTTCTTTTCCCAAATCATCACAAGACTCATACATGTACATTAAATACCAAACTTTGTCACTTTTAGCCACAAAAATTCAAGGAAAAATTCACCATAGGGCACTGTCGTGACCCTTTTCTTCCCCTTACATCACTTGACAAAGCTTAACAACCTCTAATTCATGAAATGCAAAAATCCATACAAGAACATTTAAGAAAGCAACATGCAAGCTCAAGGTTACAAGTAACCAATTCAAATGATTTTTAAACGTAAATATGTATTTGTGGAATACTCATATCATGACAAGAAGAACTCAAATTGCAAAAAATTCATCCCCAAGTCACCATCTCTCCCAACCCGTGAGCACTACCTACCCATGTAAGTGTTTTTTCTTCTCCTATACTACCAATACTTACATGTAAAACATCCTACATCAAGAAAACATGTCCTTCTTCAAGAAAAGATGCACGGAACCAACAATTGGGCACTTAAATATGTTTGACACCAAAATAAATCATTTTCACCATTTCATGAATATCTTCCCACATGCATGTCACCAAATCCACAAGATAACTCCAAAATCATCATCTACCCCAAAACCGTGACCCCTTAAGCTTATTCTTCCATCACCGAATCATCACAAGACAACCCAATCCCCATTTTAAAACAAAACCTACAATACTCTTACCTTCAAGCTTCGGTTGTTGCTTGATGATTTTTGAAAAAAAATTACCTACAACAAACCTCAATGTTGGACAAGAAAGACAAGAAGATAACTTGATCAAAAGAGAAGGGTTGATGGGAGAGGTTTTTCTCCCATGGTCGAAAGCTTCTATGGCCTACCTCCCCTCTATTTATTTTTCTTTCTTCTTCCTTCCCCCTTCTCTTCCTTCTTCTCTTCCTCATCTTCTCTTCTTCCTCTCGGCTAGTTGGCTTTTCACGTCACTCCCTCTCTCTTTCTCTATGTCAACATTACCAAGGAGACAAAAGGCCTCTCTCATTCGGATTTGGCTTTTAAATAGGCTAGGTTAACTATGGTTAGTACATAGAGTTATCTCTAACTTTACCCCCTAGGCTATGTCTAGGTAATCATGAGTTATACTTAACTTAGAGAAGCAAACATGGAGAATGACTAGCTTGGGCGGCAAGAGGGCAGAAAATGCCATGTGTCATCTTATCTCTTCTCTAGGTAATCATTAGGATTACACCAAATCACACAAAATCTCTACACAAGCTTCCACCGATTGGTCTTAAGTCTCCAACGTGATATGCATGCATATGAGACAAAAAAATGACAAAAGCCAATGAGAACTCAAAGGGTGGCCAAGCCTAGGGAAAAGGAAAGGAAATGAAACAATTACCAAGCTTATACAAGTTAATCATATTAAACTAAGTCACTAATAATGAAAAAATTAATCTAAGTTAGGAGAAGGGTATAAAATTAAATTAACCAAGGTAGGTACTAATCCAATGATGGAAAAATTCAAAATCACTCATGTAGCATTGCCTTATATTGTGGATGTAAGCTAAAAAAAGAAGAAGAAATTAAGCAAGAAGAAATAAACATTCCGAATATGTTTGATTAAAAGGCAAGATAATAATGAGAACGCTACTAATGAAACTAAAGTCTCTAGTACTTGATTAATTCAAGTTGAAATAGTATCAAATGCAATAAATGGAAGTGCTCATAAAAAAGAAATAAATGTTCAATATGCTAAAAACCATAACGAAATGCAAATACCTAGCTAGATAATAAGAAAAATAAAATATTTTGGCAAGTGTATCGAAAATCATATAGGCTTGACAAAAGAAATAATTTAGACTAGAAAATCTCAAATATGATTATCATATACTAACTTAAATATGTCAAGCAGTTGAAAATAAAGAGGGGTGTCACATGTCTATCTCAGTATTTTGCTTACATTGGTTAATCCTTGAATGCCCAAAAATTTAATATCTACTTTAGCAAGAATGTCCAAGGTGGTCTCCAAGTTCAAATCCTAAATATTCTTGGTCTTCAAAAAGGCTCCTCCAAGGTTTCTCACTTAGGTCTACCCCTACTTCTTCCCAAGTCAAAGCTGGAAGCCTTTTCCAGAATTCGGAAGAAGGTTAAGGATTGTATCTCAGGTTGGAAGGCTAAACTTCTTTCACAAGAGGGTCAAACCCAACTCCTCAAATCAATGGCAGTCACTATCCTATCCTATCACATGTCTACATACGCCCTCCTTCGCACACTTTGCCATAATCAGAACAAAATTATGAAAAACTTTTGGTGGGGTTTTCCCCTCACATTCCCTTGGCTTGACTCTCAAAAGTTGGGGTTCTATTTTTACATTGAAGGGTGCAGGTGGCTGGGGCTTCGTCAAATGCATAACTTCAATCAAGCTCTCCTTTCCAAGATAGGTTGGATGTTTGTTTCCTCTCCAAACTCCCTCTGGGTCAAATTGTTATCGGCTATATACCTAAAAAAATCACTCCTTTTGGGATACCTCTCCATCCCCATCCTCGTCTTGGCTCTGGAAAAGTCTCCTTAGCTCCAGACCTCTCTTAAAACAAGGATTTTGCCATCTAATTCATAGTGGTATAGCTACTGAAATATGGAATGATCCTTGGATACCCTCCCTACTGTACTTCCAACCAATCCCTAAGCCACTGTCTATCACGACACAAACCTTACTATCCTTACCTTGATTGATCCCATCACCCATCAATGGAATCGGGCCCAATTTTATCAACTATTTGACTCTGCCACCATCCGTGCCATATACACACTATATCCTTGTCACGCCCCATGCAAGTACTTACTACCTAGGCTCCTATAGTGATGGTATGCACACAAGCGGGGATTACGGCACTAATTGATTCTAATAAGTTCTGGCGATTGGCTTTGAAAAAGCTTAGCAGAAATGTTTAATTTCAATTTATTTTGTAAATCAAGAAATACAATAAAGAACGAAAAGTAATATTTTTAGGGATTTAACGAAAAGGCGACACACGAATAATTCCAGGAGTTAAAAGTTCAAAATTGGATAAGGAAGATAAAATGAATTAATTGAGGAATAGAATTATAATAAAATCAAGAACAATTATAATAATTCCATGAGATGTATATGAAACACTTGATAAAATATGACACATCATATTCTTCAATAACAAAGAATACAAGCATGTACAATTTCATAATAAATGCAATGGCAATAATGATAATAAAATTATTCAACACGTTATTGTATAATCGTCAAGCTATTGGCCATTACACTTTCTACCTTTTGACAATTCCCATATGAAACAAATTTCAGCACAACATAGCATGTTGTCATCAGATTAGCACTCTTAGTACAAATCATAGCTTCTTCTTCTTTTTTTTTTAAATCATATCTAATTACATCAATTCAGAAAAAAAAAAAAAGACAACTAATAATTTCTGTAGCAAAAGTTATTGTCTAGTTCTCACGAATTCTCTAGCAACTATAACAAAACTATGGATATCTCTTTCTTTACTAACAGAATGCTAATTTTATAATGAATCTTTCTCTATTTCCACCTAAAATAGGAGGAGTGAAATCAAATTCTCTTCACAAGTCTCAGCTTCAAATTCGTAGCAAAAATCTGATTACTTATTTATTTATTTATTTATTTTTAAAGCTAAAAGTTAAACGTCAGCCCCATTTACATGTTATAACAATTCTACCTTCCTAATGCATCACGGCAACAATGTACACCTAACTAACTTTTAGCTTTTAACATTAGACATAACAAAATATCTAATGCATCACGGCAACATGACTAACATTAATAACAACAAAAATTTATCTTTTAGGCATCACAAGGGTTACGATGAAATACAACAAGTTATATTCTTTCTTTCTTTTTTAACAGCGTAAAAAGTTGCAATTGTTAGCAGCAATTGAGGCCTGGAAATCTCGGTTCTCTTTCCACTATTTTCTTTATTCACATGAGATTGGATTTCAATTAAAGAGTAATAAAACCCACTCCACCTTCACTAATACACCAAAAGAAAAGAAAAGTTGTTTCTAAGAAAGAAAAGTTCCAGATGACACAGAACTGAGATTTCAATCAAATCCAATCAACCACAGTCAGATACACGGTAATGACTAAAACATTCATCAAGTAGAACTTCCATAAGCAGTCTCCATTATCAGAAGTCAAAGGAAGTGGTTATTTCTGAGCTGAAGGACAGACATTATACAGAAGTTAATAAAGATATTCACTTCCATCCACCAATGAGAGAAAATCAACCACATGCAAATGATATTTCCATTTCTTTCCTTCTTTTCACCACACAGCACACAATACATGTCACTAAATTCAGAAGAGCACCTAAAATATTATTTTCTACTCCATTCCTTTCCTTCTTTTCACCGCACAACACAATACCCCTTTTTTTGAAAAACATTTTCTACACCATTACCTTAGCTGCGGCTGTACTGATTTCTTGGATAAAACACCTAAAAAGCAAGACATTAGGTTAGGAAAAGAAGATACAAAAGCTGATGGGGGAAGAAAGTGCAGGCTGAAACTACCTCTCTCCCCTCTTTTCCTCTTCTTTTCTCCTCTTCCTCTTCTTTCCTTTGGCTTCCTTCTCCCTTCGGTCTCTCTTTTTTTTTTTTTTCCCCTTGGTCTCTTCCCTTTTTCCTTTGGTCTCTCCTTCCTCTACTCCTTCGGTCAAATGGTGTCTCTCTCTTGCTCTCCTTTGGTCAGGCTGCTACCTAAAAATACCATGCCACTCCTTTATTTCTCTATTTCTCGATAACAACAAGGCTCCCCCCCCCCCCCCCCCACTTAACCGAAGGTGACGGCTAAACCCTTGGTTAAAGCATGTAACTCCACACCCTAGGCAATCATGAAGCTGTAGTTTACTCAGTGAAGCTAACAAAATAAATGGGCATAAGGGGCGGCAATGAGAGCAGTTAATGCAAAGTGTTAGCTGAACACTTTCCTAGGCAATCTTTGTGATTACTTCAATCCTCTTTGCCCACTCAAAGAAGCCACGAACTGCCCTTGAGCTCCATCATATAAATGCATAAGACAAAATGAGGACCAATAAAAACAGCCTATGCAGTTGGCTAAATGAGGGAAAAAGTAAAAAAAAAAAAAAAAAGTAGTTGGCTTCTATACATTGTTCGGCCATGCATTGAGCTTCAAAACAATTAATGCAAACATGAAGACATTAATTATTAAGATAAGCATTAATTAGAAAGATAATTGTAAGATTAGAAACAAGTTATTTAAGTACATAAGAGTCGGCCATAAGCTTAGGGGAATTAATAAAAATGTAAATTAAAGACTATGAAACATGCTGATTACTATGAATGTAAAACAAGAGATAAAATTAAAGCTAAATATCATTATGAAAGACTCTTAATAAAATTAAAGCCCCTATTTTAATTAATAATGAAATAATACCTTAATCAAGCTTAATGAGAAACAATATAAAAACGAATGCAATCACATAATTGAAATTTAATGTAAGCTCAAGGAGGCAATAAATTAAACAAGAAAATTCCACTTAGCAATATTTATATATTATATCATATATGTGTCAAACAGGTGAAAAAGATAGGGGCATTACAATCCTGTGTCTTCTATGCTGGAAGACAAACTTATTAGGACTCCAGATAGTAAAGGCAAGTTCACTATAAAGTCTGTCTATCATCTTCCTTTGCACAACAATGTTGGGATTCACCCATTTGATAAAAAAAACAATGGTTGGGTTTATGGAAACTCAAAATCCATACTCGCTTAAAGCTTTTCTTATGGAAAGTTGCATGGAATATGCTACCCACGGACTCCAAAATCTCCTTTCTTGCTTCTCGTATCTCTTAAACTACTGAGGTTTCTTGCTACTTATGTGGCATAAAGTTGGAAACCATTGATCACCTCTTTCTAGACTGCCTTATCTAGCAGATTATTTGGTGATCCTCCAACTTTTCCCTCCATCTTAACCACATTCATCCCTATACCATTCATGAACTCTTAAGTGCCATCATTAACCCTGGCAATAACCTTGGCTTGCCTCAGAAAGATATCCACCATTTTTAGCCTTTTGCAGCCCTTACTTTTGACCAGGTTTGGTTCCTGAGAAACAAAGAAACACCATCCTAGTACTACAAAGATCCACTCAAACTCTCTTCTACCATTTTAGGTCTTTCCATGGAATACATGCATGCATGGCCACATGAGACTTTCATCAGGACACCTGCTTGTTCATCCTCTGTGTAGATTGCAAGTCTTTGATTCCAATCTGATGTAGCAGTTCGACAAAAACATTCTTTGGCTGCTACTGTCTGTCTGGATCCCATTGACACTATCCTTGCAACACAGAGCAAGTTTCTTCTAGAAATTACTGATCCATTAAAGGCAAAAGCTTTAGCAGCACTTTTGGCAACACAATTGGCTTCATCCATGCACCCGTCTCATGCCATTCTAGAAGGAGACTCTAGTATAGTTACTGCAACCCTACGGAGTGAAGAATCTGATGTGGATTGGTCCATCTTCAATACTATTTCAAATTCTATATCAGCTCTCTCCTCTATTCCTTCTTGGACGGGTAGAAAACTTGTTAGCGCACACCTTGGCGCAACGGGCAATAATTAATCACTTTAGTGATCACATTCTCACTTCTTTGTTTGTTTCAATTTAGAAATTTGGAAGAACTGACCCTCCCTGAATATATTTCTTGTATAAATTTATCTTATATTAAAATATAAACGTCTTACGAGAAAAAAAAGTATATGCTTTGGATGACTTCATCACATTGATCCAGAGGGAGAAAAAAGAGAGTATTGACAAAATAAATCAACTTATTATCTGGACCAACACAGTTGATTTTGATGTAAGTTTCTGCTCTTGAACCCAAAAGTTCTTGATAAATCTATGGTGGTATTTGTGTGTCATATTTTTGAGGTGGTCAAAATTTTGATGTACGAAAATTAGTGAAAAAGTGAAGGAAGAAAATGTTTGAATGAATTTTTTATATTTATTATACAGGAAATTTGCTTCTTAGTCACTAATTTTTTCCCCATTTCATTTTTAGTCCTGCACTTTAATAGGTCCAAATTTTAGTCCTTGGCTTTTCATCTAGTTTAAATATTAGTTCTTCCGTTACCCCGTCACTCTAATTAACAGAATTATTTTCCATGTCAGCAAGCACCCTACATGTCAATCAACGTGGTCCACCTCAGCCTCTTAGTTATTGTCGTTGTCCCCTAAATGACAGCTAATTCCAAACCAGTTAAATAAAATTATGCTTTCCGTTGGAAAGGGACTTAAAGCCTCAGCCTAATCCATGACCCTTTACATGCACGGTTTCTCCCTTCACGTAAACTCTAGACTAAAAGGACGAGGAAACGGAGGAATGAGAAGCACTGCTACAACGGGAAAGATCTCCGTTAGTTTCTAGTTTTTTCTCCAATGCTTGTTGATGCTAATAGAAGAAAACAGGTTCGCCCATTTTTTTTTTTGTATACAAGATCTGCATTCAAGAAGATATTTCTGAAACCTGACTTTATGCTTGCCGTGTGGTTTTTTTGGATGTCACCATGTAGAAATTACATTTTCCTGCAATTTGGGAGAGTTAAAACCTTGTGATTAGTTTTGGTAATTGCATATTCGTAATACTTGGTCTATAGTAGGTAACTAGATAAAGATAATGAAAAACTTTGAAATATTTGAAGTTAGCATTGCCTTGTATGTGGTCGCGATGGTAGAAGCACACATAATGTGAATGTACTGGACTCAAGACGAAATGTTTTTTTTTTTATTCCTTTTGTTTTTGGGTACAATATGAGTAGGTTGAGTCCACTTAATTTTTTTTTTTTTTGGGTAAGAGATCCACTTAATTTTGAATTCCATGATACTCATTTGAGTTAAATACACTTTGCCCCCCTTATTTTTAGGGTCATTTACACTTTGCACCCGATGTATTATTTTTAACACATTGGACCCCTTAACTTATACATTTTTTCACTTTGGACCCCGCACCCAAATTGCCCGTTAATTTAGACGGATTTGTCAAAACGTGGGGTGCAATGTGTACATACGCCCAAACATAAAGTGTACATAGCCAAAAGATAAGGGGGGCAATGTGTAAAAATTTTGACAAATCCGTCTAAATTAACGGGCAATTTGGGTACGGGGTCCAAAGTGAAAAAATGTGTAAGTTAAGGGGTCCAATGTCTCAAAAATAATACATCGGGGTGCAAAGTGTAAATGACCCCAAAGATAAGGGGGCAAAATGTATTTAACCCTACTCATTTTATGTTCTTTGGCATCTACTGGAAAAGAAAAAGAAGGAAAAAAAGGAGAACCCTTGGAAATGTGTAAGGTAGTTTCTAGACTGAGACTAGAAACATGTTGTATGCTTTGGAGTTTCAACTTTGCTTGTCCTTCCATATATATAATAGTGTTAATGTGTGCATGAAACTTGTACATACCATGGAAACCGAATCTTGTAATTAGAAAGCAAATGGTCTGTTTGATGGGATGCTGTTATTACGTATTGGCTTGGTAGTCTTCTATCTATTGGGACATTTCTTTTACCTGTATACTCATGAATAAATGATCTGTTGGGCAAGCACTTTAACACTTGCCATATGTTCCATTGATAAAGCAGCACTTAGATTTTAGTTAGAGACAAATGCTAACGTATGTTTGTCAAAGTTAGAAAAAAATACATATGCTCTTTATATGTGCTTTTTGTTAATATGTTTTGGTTGTAAACATAGTATTCCTTTATACACATACATCTTGCATTCCTCATCTTCCATCACTATTAGTGGAGGTCACGGGTCAGTGCTATGTCGTTGTAGATTGATAGCACCACTGAAGATTTAATGGACTGACTCCAATCCTGGAAGACGTTTCTTTGGGTGCTTGAAGTGGAACGAAAAATCTATAAGTGTTCAAATTATTTCCTAAATCTGTATTTGTTCAAATCATTTTCACATTGTTTTTTAATTATCTACCTTCTTGAATACGTTAATAGAAATAGGAGTCGTGTAATTTATTTTCGTGGTATGATCCTTGGACTTGCCCCCGTAGATGGAGGTTGCACCGTTGTTGACGAAGAAGATAAAGGCACTGCAAAGTGAGGTGTCAGACCTAGAGATTACTATCAAAAGGTTGAAATACATGTTGGAGCTCTCTTGGATGGTCATTGTTGTCATGGGTGCTCTTTGGTGAAAAGCACTACGATGCAATTGTTCTACATAATAGGATAGATTCATGTGAGTTGTGTTAGTTAGTGACTGTTTAAATATGTAGATTTTGTAGTGTATTAGGTAGGTGTCACTTGTGTTAGTCGCTGGTTAAGTAATAGCAAGTGAATTGTGTTGTTTATACCTACTTTTCTGTGATGTTTGTGCGTACTGAGTTATGTGATGTTCTTACCTTATCATGATAGTGAATCTGTAATGTATTCTGTTCTAGAGTAAACGTACCTACTTTTTAAGTTTAATAGCAAGTGGTATGTGTTATGGATGCATTATGAAATTGCTGTCAATTTGTGGATGAAAGTGATCTCTTAGATTGTGGTCTCAATATTACTGTGAAGGTGCTGACAATTATGGTCCCAAAAAATAGCCAAAGTGCTGTCAAATTGTGGTCCCAAAAAACAGTCACTATGTTGTCAATCGTGGTCCCAAAAACAACCACAATGTTGTCAATTTTGTGGTAGTTTAGTGTTGTACATTTAGTGCTCCAAATACCAACCAAAGTGCTGGCAGTTAACTAATAGCACATTGCTTATTATCAAGACAGCACATTGCTGTCAAATATTCTGTTTGCACATTGAAAATATCGTTTCATAAAAATTGCCCTGCGATATTTTGTATGCACACTCTTTGGAATCAAGACAGTAAGCCTTCCATTTCAAATTACATATTAAATTGCTGTCAAATTTTTCCATCCAAAATACTGTCAGATATCCAAACCCTGTACATTGTTCCCATATCAAGAAAGCAACCTTACCAAACTAATTATATATCTGTACATTGTTGCTCATCAAAAAGGCGTTATATCTTTTTAGTCAGTTCTAAACATATATGTTCCAACATTACAAACTATATGCTTCCATTACAAACTGTCATAATATCAAGAATTTTGAACAACCTTCCCAAAAAACATGAAAAAACAAGAGCAGATGTTTATCTGCAAAAGTTCTGCAACAACAAAAAAAATGCCTCACAGCATCACAACCTTTACAATCTGTCCAGAAATCAACTAGAACTGCATGGAAAATTTAAACTGTAAGCAACTAAATATATGACAACATTCATGTCTAGAAACCAATTTTTTTAACACGTACATAAACCAACTTCAAGGAAGCCAGAAAATATAGCTTAATCTACTACATATTCAAGAAGCTGTGCAGCAATCAAAAATACCATAAAACAGCCACAAACCTCAATCCCTATATAATCCGGCTACCAGAAACCCTACAATAACCAAAATGAATATCAACACATCATACTTCTTGTGGTGAAATTGTATTGTGTTAGTACTTCAGCATTTCAACACTCACCAAAATCTGAAAAATGACACTTGTCATCTCTTCTAAAGATGTCAGCTACTCTCATTCCCTATATAAGCATCAAAGAATTCCATCATTACGATTTACGTATTTCAACATTAGACTTGGAAATATCAAGAACAATTCACATATCACATACTAGAGTGGGATTAGGAGCTCCTTTACCATGAAATTCTTGAATAAATTCAACACGAAATTCTTCAGCTACTGGAGCAGGATTATGAGCCTCTACTCTCCTTTGCCTCTACCACTTTCCTCTGCCCCTTCCTCTTCCGCTGCCATGGCCTCTACCAGTGGCAGCCTTACCCTGATCAGGTTATAGAAGAAAACAATATAGTACTTAAACCGTTAGTCAACTAATAACAAAAAAATAAATCTGAACTAAATGAAGGTTAGGAAATTTACCTCTTACTAATTCATTTCAGTTTCCCCTTCTACAGGGTTGTTTTCTTCTTTTTCCTCTACACTTTTTTGTTGGGATTTTCTGGATGCGGGTAAGATCTCGCATTGTATCCCTCTGTACCAGAGTTACCACACTTTACCAGATACCCCACTTTGCTGAACTTGTAAAGGACCATCGGCTCATCAGGCTCTCTTCTTCTCGACTTCTTTGGTCTCCTAGATTGAACCCGAACCAAAGGTGGTAAGATCCGATCGTAGGTGAGATCCTCAAGCCAATCATTTGGATCAGGCATAAGGTGTATCTCATACTCATAGGATCTAAGGTAAGTTGCCATGTGGTACCATTCTGAGACATAATCATCGGGGTGATGTCTACACTGGTAGATCGTCACACATGCATGAATACACAGAATTCTGCATAACTGTCACTTCTCGCAAAAGTAGATAAATGCCTCCAAATCCACCACTATCAATGTCTCAAATGGGCGGTCCACTTTGAACTCCAACCCATTTTGCCATCTACAGACAAACTCGGAGGTCGCTCTTAATCTTTTCCAGCTTCTTAAGGCTATGTTTGGATTGTTTTCAAAACGTTTTTAAAAACTTCTCACAATCACTTTTTCATCAATTCCAATACATTTTCACCAATCCCAATAACTTTTTTACAAATTCCAACAACTTTTAACACATTTTTCACCAATCTCAAAGAATCTACACTACTTCAAAAAAACACAAACACAAAAAACTGTTTTGAGATCTAAACCAAACATAGCCTAATATATCTTGATACATAATGAATTTGGATTTTGTCTAATCATTGCCTCTGCCTCTTGTCTCTTTTTGTAAAATCTTCTCATAAGTTGTCGCCTTATTGCTTCACACATCGTAATGATAGGCTTGTCTCGTGCCTCTCCAATCCAAGCATTGAACATTTCAGCGAGGTTATTTAAGAGCATCTCGATCTTGCAACCTTGACCGAAAGTATGTCTTGACCACATTGCTAGATCATCCTCTAACAGCTTTTGATGGGCCCTTGGGACCACCTAGAAACTGTCCACCATGATATACCAATATTAGCAGCAATCCTAAAAATTTAATCAAAATTACGTAAGCAATTATACTATATAAAAAAAACTTAGAGGGAAGGGGGGAAAAAATCAAAACCTAGTGGCTAAAAAATCAAATTCGACGTTATAAGGGACCAAAACTATGTAACTGGGAGATATTAAATATACTTCTTGGGACCACAACAACCGTGTGCATAATTTCTTGAATAAAAAAAATAAAAAAATTAGAGAAAAGACATAAAGGCGTAACATACTGGAAATATGGGGACCACAATTCAATAAAGGCATCACAAATTCTCAATTAAATTCAATACAATACAAAAGGCAATACATTTACATAGAGGCGTGACCCACAATAAAACAACAACAATAAAATATAGTGTCATAATAAATCTGAATCTGACCTGCAATGCCAAACAAAACAAAGTGTGGGTCTTTATCTCACCCACTTCATGCAGACTTTAAAAAATCGAAACCCAATACTTTATTGCAGTGAAGGTCATGTCTCTTAAGTGTTTGTCTGACTTTTTAAAGACATAGAGACACACACAATAATACACACAGTCCATGCAATAACCCACTTCACACTACTACACATAATAAGCCAGTTCACACAGAGTTTAAAAGTTGATTGATTTTCTACCTCCCCCCATTGCTGCGTCCAGTATGCTTCCAAAGAACCCTCTTGCAATTGTCGACCGAATGGGTACCGAATCTAGTTGCAATGTCGAATCACAGAGGAGATCTGGATGGAAAAGTGGACTAGGGTTCGCTTCATAGTATTTGTGTGCTCGAAGATGTTGCGAAAGAGTTAGAAATTTAGGTGAGACTTTCACAAATTGATAGAAGATAGCACTTAGCTGCTGTGGGAAGCAATTTGGGTGGGTGCAAAACACTTCGCCTCACCTTAAAATATCTCCCATGTGTGCAAAATGCAGCGTCTCAGAGGATATTTGAAGGAGCTTAGTAATACACAGATATGTAGCTTATCAAAATGCAGCGTATCATTTTGTAAGGGATGTGCAAACTATGCAAAACATAAAGTTAGACTTGGAGGAGATCATCTGGGTGTCGTTTAGAGCATTAAATCAAATGCATTATCTCATATGTGGAAAGTTAATGCTGACGTGGAGAAAATTGCTGACATGTTTGAATATTCCGTTAGTTAGCGTGACGGAGGGTAACGGAAGGACTAAATTTTCCAAGGATGAAAGATTATGGACTAAAATTTGGACCCATTATAATGCATGACTAAAAATGAAAGGGCGGTAAAACTTACTGACTAAAAAGCAAATTTTCCTTATTATAATAGAAAAGTATGATGTGATAGGAAGAGAGAGATTATTTTATAATATTTTGTTATTAAGCTAAAATTTAGAATTCAAACTCTACCTACTCCAATGGAGAATAGCATGGAAAAATTTCCTGGCTGAGTGAAATTGACAAGCTTTATCATTATATTTGAGGAAGATCAAGCATGTCCTCTTTGTAGTAGAAACCAAAATATTCAATGAATAGTAATAGAAAAATTACATTTTACCCCATAAATGATGAGGTCAACATCATTTTGCGGTTTAAACAATCAATTGCATGTGATAGAAAAATCATTTCGTCGTATTATGGTTTTAAATATTCATCAATTGCATGTGATATTCCGAATTCGACTGAGTGAAAAAAGAAAGAGAAATGAAACTTGGGGTCTAAGGGTGTGTTTGTTTGTAAAATTTTAGGGAGGTTAAAATTTTAAGGTATTGAATTTGGTGAAAAAGTGAAAAGAAAGATGATTTTTAATATTTATTATTGTGAAAAGTAATAATTGATGGTGAGAGAGAGATTATATTGTAATTTTTTATTGTGTTAAAATTTTAAGAAGTGTAAAATTTTGGTGTGCAAACGCACCCTAAGAGAGCTAAGTCTCATATTGAGACTTTATTGGATAGAACTTAACAATATAAATGGATTCCGAAGAGTTCCGAAAAGCAACCTTAACTAATTTTTTTAAAGTCAAAATATAGATATGGCTAGGGATGTATTTTGATAGTTACATTGTATTCTTAATCAAATTTTATAATTGTAATGAAGGAAAATAATTTATGTGACACAGTCTTGATAGTCGAATCCTATTAGAATGTGGCATAAAATAGTAGTTTAGATTGCATCGTAACATTTATACCACATTTTTATAAATGAAAAAGTGAAATTTACTCAATATTAAATTTGATAGAGCTCAAAGGATCATTTATGAGGTTTGTATCATTGTACGAATGAGCTAGGAAATGTTCGTCATGTGGGGATGAAAAATCTAGCTCGTATAATTCTAGGCTCCTTGTATTTGCTTAAAAATGAAAATTGTTTAGCCTGAATACCTTTTTTTTTCCACAAAAAAAACTGTCCTAACTGTCCGATTCAATTACTAATGTCGTTCTAATGGGACATGCTGCAGGAACTCCAAGTCGTTATAAGCTCTCAGATAACGAAATACCAACGACACCGTTTCACTTCGCCGGAATGGTCTGAACCCATCAAGACTTTCTCGTCACCACCTCAACAGACAACAGTCTCCCGCTGCTCATCCTAGCGACCAAACGCATCGTTTCCAGTCCTTTGCAACCAAATCTCCGATCGAACTCTCGAATTACCAACTCTCAGCTGCGAAATCCGAAGCAAAAATGGGGACCGACGATGTTCCACTGGACGACAAGGCCAAGCGAATGAGAGATCTACTCTCGAGCTTCTACTCCCCCGATCCTTCAATGTCCTCTTCCCCCGATACGACATCGTTGTCTTCGTCCAAACGCACCACTTTGGATGACATCAACTCTCCCTCCTTCGACCCAGACCAGTACATGGATCTCCTGGTACCCCTTAATCCTCTCAGATCGTCTGCATACGTATATGTGTATATGCGGTGCTCGTTTGTAAGCATCTTCTTTTTTATTTATGGCTTTTGTGGAGCTAAGGTGGGCCGTTTTGGTAGAAATGGGTGCTAAAAGTGCATTAATTGGTTTTTATGTCGTGCTATATCACGAGTATTATAATCAGGGAGGCTAATCTGGTAGATGGCAATGCAAATTGTGATGTTATCGAAGATGAGGTTGGAGTTGATTTTTGTGAGTTTTTGACTCTTTTGTGTTTGCTTCGAATTTGCAGGTCCAAAAGTCGAATTTAGAAAGGCTTCTGCAAAGGCACGTAGAATTGGCGGCTGAGATGAAGAATCTTGACACTGACTTGCAAATGTTAGTCTATGAGAATTATAACAAATTCATTAGTGCTACGGATACCATTAAGAGGTAAATCTTTCCATTTCTGCACGATTGGTGACTTGTTGCGACAACCCTTGTTATTTTTCAATACCTGTTCTTGAGAAATGTTCCAAGATACGGACATAGAACTTGGGTGGTAGTGTGTCTCTCTCGTGCAGTTTCTTTGTGGTTCTTTACGCATCTGGTATGAAGATAACTAGTGGAACTTTGTTTACTGTACAGGATGAATAGTAACATAGTTGGCATGGAGTCAAATATGGAACAGCTCCTTGAGAAGGTATGTGGAAACTTATTTTTTTGTATTGTTCTATGTTTTAAGTGGGAAAAAAATAGGAATCACATTCAGTTTGTCTATGCATGTAGATAATGTCTGTTCAATCGAGAAGCCATGGTGTGAACACTTCTCTCTTTGAAAAGAGAGAGCACATAGAGAAATTGCATCGCACACGTAACCTTCTTCGTAAAGTTCAGGTATTAATGCAGCTGTAACAGTTAGACCCTCAATGGTTGCATCTCCCATATGTTGCTAGAATATGTGGACTATTTTGCTGTGATTTTTACTTTTGAATTTTACCTCAATGAAACTTGGCTGTCATTCAAGGTTAATCCAAGTTTTTACAGTGTCAATTGCCAAGCAAATCAAGTATTGAACAAAGAGAAGGAGACGTATAATAAATGATAGGGTTGAGAGAAGCCTCATTGACAGAAGCTAATCGACAGCTGAACTTACTGGCTCTCCAATGATGTGTAATACTGTAATAGCCCGTATTAGTTGTTGTCAAGGCATTTCCCGTGGATGCTCCTACTACATATACTGTAGCAGTTGCATATCAGTGCAATGTTGTCTCTTTTTATGGTTTTTTTTTTTTGGGGGGTGGGGGAGATGGATTTGAATATGTACTTCTCGGGAATGCAAGTTGCAGTTCTTCTTTAATCATTGGGGAGGGGGGGGGGGGGGGGGAGAGAGGGTGTTGAAAATTCTCGTAAATTGCTACAGAATGGAGCCATTTTTTTGGTAAAGAGGGAAAGAGTAGAAGTCTTGTCAGCTTATGTCTCTTTGATTTTATTTTCTAACGAAGTAGAGGATGCTTATGCACAATTTTTGGAGTTCCCACATATGAGTTACACTACTTTCATCTTTGTGATCAAGAGCAGTTCATTTATGATCTACCTGCTAGGCTTGGAAAGTGTATCAAAGCAGAGGCCTATGCTGATGCAGTCAGGTTCTACACCGGAGCTATGCCAATTTTAAAGGTTACAGATTCCTTCTTCTTCTTCTTCTTCTTTTTAAACCTTCTATTGTGGGGCATCTATTTCTAGTCCCTTTGAAATATGTTCATGATTTGTCAAATGTTTCTCTTTCTCCCTCTCTTAGGCATATGGAGACTCATCATTCCAGGATTGTAAACGAGCATCTGAAGAAGCAATAGCTATAATCATAAATAACTTGGAGGTATATTCTCCTTTCATTTTATACAAGTTTGATTGGCTTTTTTGATGCCCCAAGTTGAACTAAACATATAGAAAGAGACTACTGACTTTATCTTCTTTACAAGCCATTGAAACATCACCTTATTATTTGATTTCCAATATCAGGGATAAGAAAATGTTGATTTTAAACCTCAGAGCTTGTCAAGACCGAAATGTTATATCCTTATATTATTTAATGTTCAATTGTCATCCTATGTGAACATTTGTTCCTACTACTGGCTCCAAGTGAGTCTAAAGGTTGAGAATCTCTTTAAGTGAACTGGCTGGTTAAAGTTTTAAGTAGGATTATACTTGTTTTGAGTTCCAGGTATCAAATCAGATGAGATGGGGGAACTATCTTATAATTATCTCTTTAACCTCCTTCCACACTCCCGCACAAGCACAAGAAGGAAGGAAAAAAACCAAAAGAGGAAAAGGCTGGGAATCTGTTAAAATAAGAGTTCAAGTAGCTTTCGTTTTCTATAGTAAAGGACATATTTGCTGACAGCATTCAAAAAATCCAGTTGTACAGTTTTGTTATGTCAGGCTTCACTGTCGTTTTTTGGCCTATTTGGAATAGAATCTAGTACTTCTTTGTTGTGATATGTCCATCAAACAAATTTTCTTGTGCTGCTTTGGTTTATCCACATGACTTGAACATTTGGGCTTATGGGACAAAATTTAGAATTTTGGATTCCAGTGACCTCCACTAATATCAAAAAAGAAAAAGAAAGAAAGGAAAAAAAAAACATCTAAGATTTGACGATTGAGATGCATACAAGAGCATAACAATTATAACTATCACATCCTGTTGAGCAGTCATAGAATGTACACAAAAAGTTAATGGATAAGGACCAGTACAGTTTCATGCTGCATAACTTTCTGTATATCCACATAGTTTTCTCCTAATTCAACCTTTTATGTTTTACGTGCTTCAGGGAAAGATATTTTCAGATTCTGAATCCATACAAGCAAGAGCTGAGGCTGCAGTGCTTCTTAAGCAGTTAGATTTTCCAGTTTGTACTCCTCTTTTCACAATTTTTTCAGTTCAGAATTTTTATTACTCGAGTAAAAGAAGAGGACTTAATAGAGAATGGAAACTGTACTGTTTACAGATATTTCACTGAAGAACTTATATTGGTGAAAGGATGAGGACTATCCTCCTTTTTTGTTGCTGCTATAAAATTCCTGTACTTCCTACATTTTTATAGTATATATTTTATAAATGTCAAACTTCATGTGAACAAGTGGATTTATACTAAGCTATCCATACGAAGATTCTTCTGACATATTGATGTGTATATGATAACCTTTTCCCCCTGTATTGGCAGGTGGAGAGCTTAAAGGCTAGACTACTTGAAAAGTTGGCACAATCTGTAGCAGACCTCCAGCTTAAGACCGAAGAAGTAAGTAATGCTTCAGTAGATTCTAAGGATCCTCCCAAAGAAGGAAGCATTCCTGGATCAGCTCCTGCTGGTAATCATGAGGTAAGTTGTGACAAATTAGCATATTTTTGTCTTTCTTTGGCAGGTGGGTTGTGAATATTTGTATTTCTCTCCCCACCCATCCCAAATTATATATAGAAATAAAACCTGACTTTAGGGGCATGGAATAGAAATTCCTATCTTCATTTAATTGAAGCATCTGAGACTTTCTTTTTAAGGAAAATTTTTTGCTTCTTTGTTTTATGTTCTTCATGATGATTTTCTGCTTGTAGTTAGAATGGCTCACTTTTCTTAGGTGCCTGTAAACAATTGTCAGACTAATGAGGTAACACCTGTATCAATCTTCTAAATATAGGCTTCTGTTCGCGAGTTTGCAGAGGCTGTCCGTGCTTATTGTGTAATATTTCCTGACTCAGAGAGCCAACTAGTTAAACTTGCACAAAGCGTGGTTACTAAGTAAGAGAGTATCTTCATCATTTCTCAATTTGTTTATCATTTCTAATTATAGTTTCTTTTGGCTGACTGAAGTGCATAGAAACATGCAGCATTTTTCTCATGGAATGTAACGGGGTCTTGTTTCTTTAGGCATTTTGAAATGACAGATGAATATGTACAGACAAAGATTCCTTCTGCAGAACTCTTGCGTGTTCTTCGTAAGTAGAATAATCTTGCTTTCACATCTACTTTTGCCCTACAAAACTCTGACACCCAGACTTCGATTCCAGTATGACTTGGATTTTTATTTGAGTCTGTTCCAATAAAGTTATTGCATAAATGCTTTCACCCAATGGTTAATTCTTTCTGCTTCTTTCTGGGTAAGAATGCATCTCGACTAAGTTACCTGATGCAGTTCTTTGTGATTCACGCAAGACTGCTTTAGCAGGGCACTACCATGGAAATCGTTGATGTTACAAAACATACCACAAAGCTCTACAGAAGAGCCTTGTGGCAATTTATGCTCCATTCATGTGACGAACCCTTTGGGCAACTTGCTTTGCCTATCAACCTGGGTCCCATGCCATATTTGTGTCGTCAGCATTTGGATGCTAGGTGTATTTTATCTTTCAATTGGCCGTTTGTGGTCGACTTTACTATGAGGATTTCTTTACCTCAGACTCATGTTTTATGAAAGATTGAATTAATATTGACTCATTCTGGATTAAAATTAACTCAAGCTTTCATATCAGTTTTATTTTATTTTTCATTTAAGTTATCTAATAGTAGGTTTATTTTGGAGCAGTTTACTTCTCAGTTCTCAGCTTGAATTTGATTTCTTGTGATGGTTGCCAATTTGCATGCAGGACTTATTTGGAAAGATGTGCTCCTGATGGATGAAGTGCTACATGAGGCTGCTCTTCCTGATTATTCTTTGGAGGTTTTTCTTTTTAAACTATGTGACCCTTTGATTGGTGTTAATCTTACCTGCATCTGTTCCACACTCCCTGGGATTATATACTATTCCCGATGATTTCCAGTTGAAGGATGTTTGTAGTGCACTGATTTCCCCTCTATGGTCTCAGGCTGCAAAGGTTGCTGTCAAACAGTACGTTGCCAGCACATTTTCTCATCTTCTACATGATATTTCAGGTTCCCTTTTCCATTAATTTCTTATCTTACAGATTTAGTTTGACCCACAAAGGAAGGAGTGAAGCAGAGATAGATTTTGAACTGTTCTTGGAAAAAAGGAAAAAATTAGAAAGAAAAAAAGAATTGCCCATTGAGTTGTCGGCTTGTCTTTCACATGGGACAATTCATCAAAAGAAGCATCCTAGACTTGCACAGACCCTTATATATTGGAAGAACTTTTGATGGTTGCATATTCCATTTTATGCTCAGTAGTTGATCTTGATAGTCAAGCATGTTGGCTTGAGGTATTTCAATCTTATCCTTGAAGACGATCAAAGTTCTGAATTAAATACTCTTTGAGATTGCAGATTCCCTTACAAAGGTCCATGCTAGACAAAAGGAGAGGGCAGAAGAGTATTCCTTGCAGGATGCTCTGGAGGCCAGTAAGAAAGCAGTGCTTCAAGGCAGCATGGACGTCTTACTGGTAATAATAGATGCTTTAAAAACTATACTTTCGTATGCATAGCAGGTGGTGTTGGTAGTCCTATTCTGCCTGTGAATAATATCATTTCAACTTGATGTACATTGACCTTGGATAGATTTCAACAAACGTCATTTAATGTGCGGTTTTGTTCTCGTCCCCCCAAACTGGAAAAAAATCCCCCAAAGAAAAGGATTTATTTTGGTAACTGTTGTTTGGACTTGGGTGGATTGAAAGTGCATGAATTATCCGCTGGGTTTTGGTACATGGATTTTGGTATTTGGTGATTAGTTTACAAAAATTTCCATAGCTTCCCTTCATTGTGATTTCATTAGGTTTGTTTTTTAATAGCTGCACTTTTCGTACGTCATCAGTTTTAGACATCCTTTTTGTATGTGTATGCATGCTTCTTCATTTGGGTTTTCAATCCAACATTCTGTTTGTTACAGAACTTCCACCAAATCCTTGAAGACAACTTGGAGCTACTAGTTCAACTGAAAGACATGATTGTTGATTTGGTTCAAGAAGGATTTCAAGACTTCTTCAGGGCGCTTGATGATCACTTCCTTTTGCTTTCTGGAGGAAGTAATTCTGTCGAGCATGACCAAGGTTTTGCAGAGGGGACACAAGCTGACAAAGCTTTTGCTGGTCTTGTCCTGGTGCTGGCTCAACTTTCTGTTTTCATCGAACAAACTGCCATCCCAAAAATCACTGAGGCAAGGAGCCATGTGATTGTTTTTGTAAAAATATTTTAGAAGAACCAATGAGTGCAATTAGGTTCTCTATATCCTCGGGGCTTGTGTTGAAGTTTCATTGTCTACTTGTCAGGAAATAGCAGCTTCTTTTTCTGGTGGTGGTGCTAGAGGCTACGAATATGGGCCCGCCTTTGTTCCTGGAGAAATTTGTCGAATATTCCGTTCTGCCGGAGAGAAGTTTCTGCACCTTGTATGAGTTAATTCTTCTTTAGTTTGGTTTCTTGTTTCACTTATGACAGTAGATTAGAGAACCAAGAAGTAGGTTTGGTTTAGTAGACAACGACATATTTTCTTAATCTTGTAGCTGTGTCATCTTTATTTTCTTTCTCTTTCCTCTTGTAATACAACGGTGGTCCTCAGAGAGTGGATTGCAAACTGGCTTTCTAGCTCCCAGCTTCTGGGTATTGAATGCAGTTCTGCTTTGGAACCGTAGATGCGTTTTCTTTCAATTGGGTTAATCAAGAGTTTGCCATGAATATTGCGTTGTGATATCATTTTCCCTTTGCAGTCATTATGTATCTTTCTTTGCTGTGTGGTTTTGACTTTGGTTTGTTTTGCCTATTTCATATCCCGCTGCCCAAAAATACACCAGCTGATAATCATTGCATGTTTATCTTTTCAGTATATAAATATGAGAACACAGAGGATATCAATTCTCCTGAAGAAGCGGTTTACAACACCAAATTGGGTTAAGGTGGGTTTGCTTTTTGGGTATATTTGGTTTTTTGGTAAAAGATTCCCAGCATTGGAATTGTTTGGCTTTGAACTTTTCTGATTATTGTACAATTTTGTACAGCATAAGGAGCCCAGAGAAGTCCATATGTTTGTTGATTTATTTCTCCAGGAGGTTAGTATGTCTTTTGGTTTTCACTTTCAGTTTCTGTGTGGTCAATTTCTTTGCAATTTAAATTTAAGGTCTGAGGTCTGAGAGTGTGTGCATGACTGCCTGGTTTTGTTAAATTATTATTTCTTTGTATGAATCTGTACATACCGATAAATGGAAAGCAAAATGAAAGACTGGTTACAAAAAAAAAAAATGCAAAATAAAAGGCACACCTTTAACTTCCTTCGACTCCTTTACTAGCTTGAAGCAATAGGATGTGAAGTAAAGCAAATTTTGCCTCAAGGCCATCGAAGGCATCGTCGCAATGACAGCAATGGAAGCAGTGCCTCATCAAGGAGCAATCCATTACGTGAGGAAAAATCAAGTCGGTCCAGTTCACAGAGGGCCAGAAGCCAGCTTTTGGAAACCCATCTAGCAAAATTGTTCAAGCAAAAAGTTGAAATTTTCACAAAAGTGGAGTTTACGCAGGTATTGAATTCTTGTAGTGTTGGTGAAGAAAGTAGTTTTAGGGGTATATGAACAAACATGAGCTAAACTCTCTTGTGAACTGCAGGAATCAGTCGTAACAACAATAGTAAAACTTTGTCTCAAAAGTTTACAAGAATTCATCCGACTCCAGACATTCAATCGGAGTGGATTCCAACAAATTCAGTTAGATATTCAGTTTCTACGGACTCCTTTGAAGGAAATTGTTGAAGATGAAGCTGCGATTGACTTTCTGCTTGATGAGGTGAAAGAAAATATTCTAACTCAGGCTTCTGAACAGTGGACCTTCCATTACTTTTCCATCTGCGTATGTTGTTTGATGAATATCTCCTGGGAGACATGAAAGAAACCATGTGTCGTGTGTGGGTGGATACACGCACGCCTGTGCATGTGCATGACTGTGTGTGTGTGTACTTGTGAGTTTAGAGCTTAGTGTAGATAATTCATGAAGGCAAGAAATAATAGACTTGGCTTGATTTGTTGAGCAGGTGATTGTCGCTGGTTCAGAGCGTTGTCTTGACCCAATACCTTTGGAGCCCCCCATTTTGGACAGGCTTATACAGGCAAAGTTGGCAAAGACGAGGGATCAAAATCCAATCACCCCCTAAACATGTGAATGCGCTCCTTCAATTCCTGTGCTAGGTTATCTCTATGTGCTTCATTGGTCCACATGTCAAATGCTTCTATGAAAAAAGAATTATTATTGATAGTTTCTGCTGACATCCTCTCCGGTCAGTTGAGTTCGTCTTCAAGAAAATAGTGTCTCAAGTCTGCTGTCGAGTGCTAGTATTCTTTGGTCTGCAGCTTGCACCCAATGAACCAAATTATTCTATATGGTTCGATTCTAGTAAATGACAACAGAACCATCTAGCATGAGCTTCGCTGGACCTTTAGTTGCAATTTACTGGGGGAACAGAATGGGAATCTTTCAACCTTCCAGCTCTTGTTTTAGTTCAGGAATCCTTCAACCTTTGAGAAATTTATAGCCCTCTCGCTATTGGTTTTGTATCATTGGAAGTATACTACTCTGATATCTACTATATGTTACCCCTGTTTTCTATCCTTTCTCCTGCTTCCATTATTTTGGTTTTGCTTAGTTCAGGTAGTCTGGCTATTATGTTTCACGTGGTTTGGTTCTTGAGTGAAAAATGATATTTGGAATTGGTTTTTTTGGAACTGAGTTATCAGTCCCTTGCCTCTGCTTTTCACTCGGATGAATGCAGCATAAACGATGAAAACTGAGTAGCAATTATATATTCAAGTGAACCAGTTTATAATTATGGGGGACTGGGTTGATTGAATGAAGCAATCTCGTCAAGTCATGAACTCAGGGCCA
>CM025854.1:17868047-17883606 GCA_003952965.2 Morella rubra
GTCCTAAAATTTTAATAAACAAACATACCCTAAGTGAACCAAGAGGTTAGACCGATATGACGAAAATCTCTCTCTTTACATCTCTCCGCCCAAATCACCTAAAAACTAACCCTAATCTCTTGATTCGTCCAAACCCTATGAATCCCTCTCCCTAGTTTGGGTCAAACCTCTTCGTAATGGGTCGGACCCATAAACTTACACTCTTTCAATAGAGTTCCAATTTCTTTTGGTCGGACTCTTTCGAGAACGAGCTATCCAAAACTGGAAAGATGGAATTGTGAGGTTTGGGCGAATCAGGAGGTTAGGGTTTGAGATTGTGTGATTTAGGAAGAGGGATTCATGGGAGTTGAGAGAATCACGAAGTTAGGGTTTGAGATTAAGTGATTTTGGGTAGAAAAAAGGGGGAGGAGATTTTCGTCGTACCGGAAATCATACCGGTCAAACTTCTTGGATCACTTAGTGCTACTGGTAAGATTGTGGTGAGGAAAAAAGGGTGCTGGGCGCGCCAGGCATCTCGAGGCGCGCGTCCAACTGGCAACAACATATCCAGCTCAACGTTCATCTGGAAGTCTCTGGAGTAGTATGGTTGGGATAGGAGCTTGTCTGTACTAGGTTTTTTAGGTCAAATACTGAATTACTTGGACTCCTTCAGTCTCAAAACTTTTAATTAAACACTAATAACACTTTAATCAGACAATTCAAAATTTCATTTTCCTAGAATCCTATAACATTCGCCTCTATTTCTTTAGAGAGAGAAAAAGAGCAAAATATTTGACCATTTAATTAGTTGTCACCAAGCACTCTGGGCCCCTGTTCTATTTAGAGTTCTGGCCAGAGAACATGAAGATTAAACAACTCCCATGGAGGAAATGAAGACGATAGGTTTCCCTTTTGAATAGAATGGAAAATATCTCAGGAAAAAAAAAAGAATAGAAGGGAAAATATAGAATAGTCTGTTGAATACGTAGGCAGCAAAATATTGTCTCGCTTACCTAATTATAAATAGAGACCACGCAGAACACACTCAAGACTCTTTCTCTTCCTACGTACCTAGCCCATCCCTATTTTCTCAATTAGCCACCATGGCCATGGCACAAAAGTTAGTACCAAAAAGACTCACCAATATAGTCCTAGCTTTGGTTTTAGCCACGACCGTGTACTTGGCCGAAGCAAGGGGCCTTAAAGAAACCAAGCTATCCCTGTACGTCCAAAACATCTTAGCCTTCGGCTTTCCGAATGCAAGAACCATCCCAGTTGCAGGTATCGCCTGGACATTTACCCAGTTTGGTACCCTCTACGTCACCGATCATAACATCACCGAAACACCAGATCCCCGTTCACCCAAAGTTGGCCATTTCCAAGGCATGTACATTACAGCCGGTTTCGACGGGGTGATTCACAGGTTGTGGTCTCGATAGTGTTCACAAATCAGGCGTACAAAAGAAGCACCATACAAATACAAGGAATTAGCAAGCAGTTGGACCCTGTTAGAGAGGTGTCCGGGACAGGGAAATTCCGGTTTGCGAGAGGCTATGCAACTTTTGAGACATACGGAGTGGCCATTCCTACCCAGCACTCGGTTATCCATTTCAATATTACGGTGCAACATCCCTAGTTGGATATGCTGTTGGGTTCAGAAAAAATAATATAAGAATTCGTCCAGGCGGACAAATGATAGACGTTGCTGTAATAATAACTGTGAGAGAAGCAAGGCTGGGATGCCAAGTTTTTGATCGGCTGCATATTGTGTAATAAAAGCCGATTCGATGTTGGGGCTAATTTACTTTTGGAATGAAAATTGGTCATATCACAATTTTGTCCATTTTCTGTTATATATATGCAAGCCCATCCAAGGGTTATAGTGTATATATTAAATGCTTTTGGTAATTCATTTTTGAAATCTATTTTGTCATATATTCTAGAGGCAGTGTAGAGATATTATGCATAGGATAAGATGCATTGCTGCTGGGGGTAGCCTCTGTCTTTCATATCGATGAAAAGACAGAGAAACAAAAATTTTGAGAACACAAATTCATAATGAGAAAAATAAAGGTAAAAGGGAGAAAAACTGAACTAAATTTTTTATTTTAAGGAATGAATATAATTTTTGATTGAATGGCTTCTTCATCTCCCACCACATATTAGTTACATATTTATACTAGTACTTCTTGTATTAATTGTGTTACATCTCTCAAAAGTCACATTTAATTGCCTCGCATCTTTCTAAGAATCATGCATTTTACAGCTTTCCAAGGGTCAAGGCAGAACTTATATCAAAACTCAACTTATTAAAAGAACTCAACTTACTAGGAAGTCTAGGTGAAAATGAGACGAGGCAATCTCTAATAATTTTTAACTCGTTACCTTTCTTGAACCATGCAATCCGATAAGGCTTTGGATGAGGCTGGAGTTAATGTTAAGATTGGCCACCATTTCTTCATAAACAATATTTTCTAGTTTGGCAACTACAGCCATATGCTACCACATGAAAAAGAACATGTGAGGGACGCATCTGGAAGAGGAACTTGCTGGAAGTTTATCAGATGAGTTGTCACAGAAAAAAGAAAAAAAAGAAAAAAAGAAGCTGTACGCGAGCTTAAACATGAAGGCCCGTGAGCTCAAGTTGACTTAAACAAGTCGAGCTGTCAGGATAGTTGTTGAATAGGCGGCAGAATATTGTCCGAGTACTCATCTAATTATAAATACAGACCACGCAGCACCTCAGAAGAGCAAACTCAAAGTCATTCTCTTCCTACCTAGCCCATTCTTATTTTCTCAATTAGCTACGTACCTTGGCCATGGCACCAAAGTTAGTACCAAAAAGACTCACCGATATAGTCCTAGTATTGGTTCTGGCCACGACCGTGTACTTGGCCGAAGCAGGGGGCCTTAAAAAAACCAAGCTATCCTTCTACCTCCAAGACTTCTCAGCCTTCGGCTCCCCGAATGCAACGGTCATCCCAGTGGCAGGAATTGCCGGCAAGGCCTGGACATTTACCCAGTTTGGTACCCTCTATGTCACCGATGATAACATTACCGAAAAACCAGACCCCAGTTCACCCAAAGTTGGCCATCTCCAAGGCATGTACATTACAGCCGGTTTGGACGGACTGAATACACATGTTATGGTCTCCGTAGTGTTCACAAATCAGGCGTACAACGGAAGCACATTACAAATTCTAGGAATCAGCAAGCAGTTTGACCCTGTTAGAGAGGTGTCCGTGGTGTCCGGGACAGGGAAATTCCGATTTGCCAGAGGCTATGTAACTTTTGAGACATACTCCGTGGACGTACCCACCCAGTACGCGATTATCCGTTGCAATGTCACGGTGCAACATTACTAGTTGGAAATGCTGATGGGTTCAGAAAAAAGTAATGGAGGAGCCAAGAGGTTCGTCCAGGCGGACAAATAATTGTTGCTGTAGTAATAACTGTGGGAAAAGCAAGGCTGGGATGCCAAGTCCTTGTGCTTTTGTTAGCTGCATTGTTCTTGTACTTGAATTATTATTTTATCGTTTTGAAACCATCAGGTCAGCTTCATATTGTGTGAGAAATCTGATTCGATCTTGTGGCTTATTTACTTTTGGAAAGAAAATTCGTCCTATCTCAATCTTGTCCCTTTTCTGATTATATGCCCATCCAACGCGTTTCTGTTCTCTCTCTCTCTCACTCGAGAGTGCCTAGGTACTATTCGAAGAAACTGAAGATTCACTAAGGTCCTCTTCTTCTGAATTTTGCGTCTCTAATTTAAAACACAAGGGTTATAACTCGGTGAGTAGATTTGATGATCTACTTCATCTCAGAATTTCGAGACATATATTATGCCCCGGATTATGCAAGTGGATTCAGGATCTCCTCTGCCATAGTCATCACAGGCATCATAACTTGAGCAGAAAACTCAAATTCATAATCTGGCAACTCTAATATTCTTAGAGCGCAACATGGCACCAGAAAGGCCATTTTCATAGTCAACGGTCGGAGGAGAGAACTTTGAAATAGGTGCGTGGGGTAAGCGGCAAGCAAAGCATCGCTTTGGAAAGTGGCAGTTCGGCATGTGCACCTGGTGGATGACCATAACACCGCGACGCAGTTGAAATAGAAACGCCACAGGCCCACAACCTCTGTTCCTGATTTGACCTACAAGTATGCGTGCTGCACGCTTAGGCTGTAGAATAATGGACTTGGTTAATCTGCTGCTGTTACTGGCTACTCCAGAGATGATCCAAAGGGATGAGACTCAGTAGAATCGCGGCCCAGAACCCTATCTCCGTAAACCAACATTGCATTACTGAAATTTGGTTTCAAAATTTTATCAAAATTTTGTTAAAATTTTATGTTGGTGTTAAAAAAGAGGTGATATTAGAATGGGTGAATAAGAGATAAAAATAAAAGTAAAATTTTAAAGTGTATTTAATATAAGTAAAATTTTGTTAAAATTTTAACAAGCCAAACACCATATAAGAGTTACAAACAAAAAAAGTCACAAACAAGACAATGTAAAACGGGATACAGCTAGAGTCTTTAAAACCAGACAAATGAAACCGAGCACAGTCCATTGGGTAGGAGGTGTGCTTGCTAATTAAGCTTCCTGGGGACCCAATGAAGAGCCCATTCGGACTGAAGCTTTGAAGATCCTACGGATAGACCAAACCAGGTCCTCAATTTTCCAGCCGGGGGGGGGGTGGGTCCGGGGAGCTCAGCCTGCTCAATATCTTCACACAGAGGAGTATACAGTTCAGCCGAAATAGCAGAAAAAGTAGGTTGTGTTTGAGTGTTAAAATTTTGAGGTTAAAATTTTAGGGTATTAAAATTGGTGAAAAAATGAAGAGAGAGAAGGTTTGAATGAATTTTTTATATTTATTATAGTGAAAAGTAATGATTTGATTGGGGGAGAGAGAGATTATATTGTAATTATTTTATTGTATTAAAATTTTAGGAAGTGTAAAATTTTAGATATCAAACTAGTACTCCACCTATGTATAAATAAATAGTAAGTGAATTATTGTCGCTCTAAGCAGTTGTTTAGAGACATATATAGCAGAGGTCTTTCCGAGTTTAAATCATTCTCGTGTGTTGATTGTCAACTCTTAAATTTAGTTGTAGAGACTAATTTAGTTTACCCAATATTTTATTAGTAAAATGTGTCCACATTTTTCATCTTATATATATTTGGGATCAAGATTCAAGAATATCATCTCACACGATTCACATGAGCAATAAACTAAGCCAAAGATATTGGAATTCTAGTGCATTTTCTTTATTTGTTTAATGATCAAGCGAAGAAAACAAGGGCAAAAAACGTACGTAGCCCCCTCTTATCTGGCTTCTAGCCCCGGGCAAAGATGGTAGTCCTTGAACAATTCCCATACAAGAAAAGTCTAAACAAAAAATTAATTTGTTGACTACCCAACAAAAAATTGCCTCCCTTAACACTTATAAATTGAGACCCATTCATGGATAGAGTCTTACAAAGTACTCTTATTCCTATCTAGAGCCCAGCTCTTGATTGCCTAATTTCCCACCATCCAGCTATGGCTCCGAACTTTGTACCAAAACGACTTACCAATTCGCTGTTACTCTCAGTTCTAGTCATATCCCTATATCTAGCAGAAGCTGCGAACCTTAAAGAAACTCAGCTATCCTTGTACTTCCAAGACATCTCAGCCCATGGCAACCCCAATGCCACGGTCATCCCAGTCGCAGGTATCGCCGGCAAGGCTTGGACCTTCACCCAATTCGGAACTGTTTATGTCACAGATGACTACATCACCGAAACCGCCGACCCAAATTCACCCGAAGTTGGCCGCGGCCAAGGCATGTACGTGACAGCCGGGTTGGACGGGTTGAATTCACACGTCACGCTATCAATAGTGTTCACAAACAAGGAGTACAGCGGAAGCACCTTGCAAATACAAGGAGTGAGCAAGCAGTTCGAGCCCGTCAGAGAGGTTGCAGTGGTCGCCGGGACAGGCAAATTCCGGTTTGCTAGGGGCTATGCAACATTTGAGACACACTTTTTGGACATCCCTACCCAATACTCCGTTATCCGGTGCAACGTCACGGTTCAGCATTACTAGCTAGCTGAAACTGCTTGACGAGTCTTGGTCCAGGATGCTACCTGCTATAGGGTAATAATTGGGACAGAAACGCGAGTCCCTGTTTCTACTGTACTGTGCCTTTGTTTGTGCTTTTGTTTTTCTTGTTTTCGCTTTGTAAACTCGGAGATGCTTTGGCCTCTGCCGGTACCTATCTATCACTTTGCTAAGACAAATGATCGAGATTTTAAACTCCGGTTTCAGCACGAAATTTTTGTCCATTGCGCAGATCGATCAAAAATTGATCGGCGCAAAAATATGTGATCCTACTTTATTCCCACGTACGTTTTCCGCTTCTGGGCTAATTAATTAAGGGCTTTCCTTTCCTAATCTTCTGGGCTTAAGTAGTTGTGATTTCCATTGCTCGGAACCACTCCCTTTGATAAAATCTTTCTACTTGTCGTGTATGCCACAATATCTGCTTGATTCCCTTTTTATTTTTATTTTTATTTTTATTTTTATTTCTCTTAAAACACTGCTTTAACGTTGATAATTAAACAACTACCAGAGGATATTAGTTTTGGTGAGATTTTTAAAATTTAAAGCGTTTCGAGAATTTTTAGGTGATGTTAAAATTTATTAGTATGGGTGTAGAAGTTGTTGACTTGTATTAATATTTGAATATGTTCGGTTTGTAAATTCTTAAATTTATGTATATCCTCGTATTCAAACCAAATTGAACATACCTAAATTTAGTAGAATTTTTTTCTGTGCGGAAGTGATTTGTAGTAGTTATTTAAAGGCTCGAAATGGGCACATGAGAGACCCACTAAACAGTTACCTTTTGTTGCTTATAGTCAAGCACAAACGTCTGGCTAGCTAGGGCTCAGAGCATTAAACAAACCAACTGGTGTTTCACTCAGCACCACTGGACCAATGCCACTACCATCGTCGGTCACTAGCATATAATTATAACGAATGACAAGAGACAACAGAAAAAAAAAGGCCAGAAACATTTTGAAAAGTTGCTGCAGATGGGTGTATAAGGATTAGAGATAACAAAAAAATAATACTGACAAGAGACATCCAAGAAAAAAGCGGCAGTTGGTTGAAGGGTCAAAATTGGCTTGTTCAAATTTTTCCTCCTTTCAACAATAAATAAAGAGGGTAGTTGGAATCTGAGGTCGAAATTTTTTGTATTGAACAGATGACAGGTTGAACAACGACTATTTTTCTTTTACTTTTCATGGGACCCAACTTTGTCAGTCGACTGTGTTGGTCGAGTTTTTCCACTTTATCTGCATAAGTTTGAATAGAATTGGAAAATTTTCCTAATCTTTGTCTTAGCCCTTCAATTCCATCCTAGCTCTTCTATTTTCCTGAAACATCAAAATTTTAATTTAATTAAAAAATATAAAATAATCTATTTTTTATATATCAAATTATATTTTTTTCACTAAAATAAATATAAAAAATTTATTTAAATTTATTTTTCATTTTTTACCAATTCGCATATTCTAGAATTTTGAACACCAAAAAATTTTGGTATATAAACATTAAGATTAAAATATTCTCTTTAATGTTCTTCTATCCAATTTCAGTCAAAAATTATTGAAATGTCTATTTTGCCCCTACCCCTGCCACGTCATGTAAAAAAAAAACTCAGCAATTGTCGAAAGTGGTCCTCTTCTCTTCGCAGTGGTCCTCTTCTCGCTTCGAAGACATTCGCAATAACAATTATTCCAACTGCTTCTCATCTCTGCACACAGCAGACCTCGAAACGGATTTGGGACATGCCATCTTCAATCAGCTTTTGAATAAAAGTAACAAAAGCACAGAAACGCCTGTGGTTCCGCTGAGTATCCCGCAGCAATTGGCGCTGGCTGAAAAGCAGGGCACATTGACTATGGATAGGCATAGCAGCTCTCTTTGAGAGAAATTTTCTTCAGAAGATGAAAAGAAGGACACATACAGGTAACTAATGAAAAGTCAGAGTTTAATCGAAAGCTTGAAATGTTAAGAGCATGGAAATGTCTTGCAATCAAAAAACAAATACAATTATACAAATGCTCTTTTAGAGCCGAAGAGATGGGGATGAACATCTCTTCGAGAAATTCAATTAACAAAGGCTAACTTTTTCCGCTTCGGTACTTGCAGCTTTCCAGTTTGTTTGTCCGATAATTTCAGGAGTTGATGGTGACAAAACCATCAAAACCAGTAGAAACGCAGGCAAGCCATGCTGAGCTGATTTGGGGAGAATATGTTGAAAAGGAGACATGGGCCATGAAAGCCAATTTTATTTTGTATTATTAGTGCATATTGATACAGATTATAAGCTGAATGTGTCTATTTATAGAGACAATATAAAATATAATAGGAAAATATTCTAACATTTAAATTTGAATCTTGATAACAATATCAAATCTTTGATACGGGATAACCATAATATCATATCAAATCTTTAAGATTTGATTATAATATTATCTCTAACAAAGAGGGTTACTTTAGACAATTGTTAATTTTTTTTAAAATGATGTGGCAGAAGCAAAACAAACATTACAGGTGAAGTTGCTGCCGTGGCATGCACAGTGGGCAATGATAGACACGTGTTGTATTATTAGTGGACATAGTGGAGGGGTTTAATACGTCAGTAAATTTTTAACGATTTTAGACGAAAATTGGACGGAGGGACATGAATGAGAATCGCATAAAACCACAAGAATGGCGAATAAAATAAAACAAATCCTAGGAGTATTTTCAGAAAAAAGTTAAACCACAGGGCACGGCTTATATTTTAGCCAAACACCAAACCTGCTAAACAAAGTAGGGTGTACAATTTTGGGCCAAAACCGACCGGGCCGACCCAAACCGGCCCTAAACCGACTGGGCCAGCTGGTTTTGGGCCAGCCCGGTTCGGCTGTCGGCCCAAAATTATCTAGAACTGAGGGCATAATTGGAATTTCTCCTTTTTTTTTTTAATATTAAAGCCCAAAACCCTTTCTATTTAGTCCAAGCTCATACAAAAACAATTTGTTCTAGCCCTCTCATTCACTTATCCACGTCAATTCAAGTTGGACCCAATGAAACAAACCATGGCCCCTCTAGTCCCCCCCCCTTTATGTAATTTCTTTTCTTTACCAGTTTCCCCCCGACGCCCCCCTCTCCTTTACAGTTCTTTCTGAGGTCACCCCTTTCTCAAAATTGAAACCCTAGCCGCCCCACACCTCCGCCGACGTCATCTCCCCCTCTCTCTCTCTCTCTCACGACTCACGCTGCGTCGGCCTTCTCTCTTTCTCACAGTGTAAATTTCCCCTCTCTCTCTCCCTAATTGATTTCGATTTTAATTCATGATTTCCTCAGATGCTATAGCATGGGCATTCCTGCCTATACGACCGGCACTGGATGCTAGAGCTGCATGATTGAGTCCTGGACTCCTCACTTGCCTTGCTCCTCGTGCAACTTTTGCTCGGTTAGCCAATGACGTTTCCCACTGAAAATGCCCATGGTGAAGCCATATTCTCTTCCCCATTTCTCCTAGTGTTGAATGGATAATGCATGCCATGCTGGCTTTGGCTTATTTTCCTTTCCTCTGCTATGATTTTTTTTTCTTTTCACGCCGACGTACAATCGGGAATAAGAGGGAGTTTTGAAGAGCGAATAAACTAGCTGTGAGGGAGAATTATGGAAGGCCCAAAACGACCGAACCGGGCTGACCCCCGAACTTGGTCGGCTCGGCTAGTTCTCCCAACCGGCGGTTCGGCCGTCGGTTGGGAATTTACTAGAACCGAACCAGTCGGTTCAGCCCATGGTTTGGGCTCAAAACCGAACCAATGGGTCCATTTTCAGCCCTAGAACAAAGATCCAAATATCCCCCTGTAGAAGAAGCTCTGAGGAGGGATAAAAGAGTACAAAGTCCATTACCGAAATGGGCTAAATCGAATAAGGGCCAGCTTGAAACTTCGGTCGCAGACCGCCCAAAAAAATATCTATCTTGACGAAAAAGAAAACAAGTCTGGGAGCTGCCATTAAAGTTTGTAGAGGTCCAGTTAACAAACTCACACCATAGCCTGAACCAATTTGCTCTATTTTTTTTTTAGATAAGTTTCCTTTTCGTTTCAGTGTATAATCTCATATTTCTTTCTCTCCAAATAGCATATATACTGTAGCAGCAAACGATTGGACTAAATTCATCTTATTGTTATCGAAGTAGATATTTTCTTGTTATTTATACAGAAATAGGCATTTAACCATGATTATATTTATAATCTTTTTACTAGAGCAAATTGAGTACCTCACAGTTTCTGATCTCTATAAATAATAGACTTGCTAATTAATTAAAGATCCGAACTGATCAGCTAAATCTTTTTCTTCTTATTCTTGGTTTCATCTTCCTCAATAGAGCTTGGAGAATCATTGCTAAAATTGTGTAGAAGTCATTTTTTGAACGAGACAAACTGAGTGTACAATTATTTATTTTCAATTTAAAATTGTATGTATAGTACTACTCCTCGAGAAGGAAACTTAATGGTATAAATTGAGCCTATCGAAAAATATATCATCTTCTAAGAAATAGTCCGAGGTTGTGGTTTATTTAATCGCAGTTTTCTCCACTATATTATTTATTTGGTGGCCTCGCGACATCGGCACGGTTCAAGTGGCCGGACAATGACAACATAAGCGAATATCTTTTTCACTAAAAACAAATCGCCTACTAGTAAATAGATTAATGATGTTACGGTTAGACCTGTATTGAAATATCAGCTATATGCTTTTTTTTTTTCTAAGCAAAAAGAGTAGGAGTGGCAACCCTACCTTGCGGCATAGGCATGTTTCAAGGGGACGGATAATGACAACATAAACGAATATCTTTTTTGAAAAAACACTTCAAGGACTTTCTTGCTTAACATGGTATCTTTCACCGTGTTTCATGTCCCCATTCACCTCAACAGAACGGCATTTCCAAAAGAAAACACCGGCATATCATAAAAACTGGACTAGCCTTACTTGCTCAGTCACATTTATCTACGAAATATTGGGTGGATGCTTTTAACACTGCCGTCTACCTTATTAATAGAATGCCAACTCCTATTTTGCAACATTGTTCCCCATATGCCAAATTACTTAACACAGAACCTGATTATTCAATCTTGAAAGTATTTGGCTGTTCCTGTTTTCCACTTTTACGTCCTTATAATGCTCACAAATTATTGTTTCGGAGTAAGAAATGCATCTTTCTTGGGTATAGTGCTAATCATCGCGGTTATAGGTCCTTAGATCCTAATTCTGGCCGTGTATACATATCCAGGAATGTCGTCTTTGATGAACGCTCTTTTCTAGCAAAGGATATGGTCCAAACCTCCTCTCAGCCTACCAGTGAGTCTTCTCCTTGCTTTGTTCCTCCTATACAAAATGCTGACAATCAAGTATCTCTATTTGCCATTGATGACACTCTTGCAGATAACAACATTTCCACTTCTTCAGACTCAGAACAACCACAATTTGAACCATCAGAGGTACTTCAACCCTCTGCTGATGTTCCATCCTCTTTTATTGTCCCTTCAGTGCTCCATCATGAGACTGAAGCCACAGCACCAGCACCTACATCTTCTATTGTGACAAGATCTTGCATAGGTCATTCTAGACCCAAGCTCTTTCCAGATTATCAGTTATATTACACTACCAAGCATCCTTTTAAAGCATTCTTTATACCGGAAGTTTCTATGGAGCCTACATGTTTTTCTGAAGCAGTTAAACACAAGGAATGGAGAGAGGCAATGGGTGCTGAATTTGATGCCCTCTTAGCTAATGGTACTTGGACTCTATGTCCTAGACCTATGCATAAGAATGTTTTCCACAATAAGTGGGTGTATAAGGTGAAGCAAAAGTCTGATGGGAGTATCGAACGGTTTAAAGCGAGACTTATCACAAAGGGCTTTGATAAGCAAGGAGGGATAGACTATTTTTAGAGTTTTAGTCCTGTCATTAAACCAACTACTATTTGGTTGGTGCTTGCTCTAGCTATTCATATCTCATGGCCTATTAAACAATTGGATATCTAGAACACCTTTTTACATGGAGTACTTGATGAAGAGGTGTTTATGGAACAACCTCGGCTTTATTGATAAAACCAAGCCTGATTATGTTTGTCATCTACATAAGGCTCTCTATGGCTTGAAACAAGCCCTACGAGCTTGGTTTAATTGTCTCACGTAGGCCTTAACAGATTTAGGCTTTCTTGAATCCGTTGTGGACCATTCATTATTTGTGTTTCACAAAGGCACCACTCTGATATATTTTCTGGTGTATGTTGACGATATTATCATTACCGGTACTAGTGTTGACCTTATCAACTTGCTGATTACTCATCTCAAGGATCAATTTGCCTTGAAGGATCTTGGTGATCTTACTTTCTTTTTGGCATTCAAGCTATACGGGATGATCATGGCTAGGGGTGAATAGCGGACATGTTAGAAGCGGAATTTAACATTCCAACATCCGGTCCGCTAACTAACGGATGACCAAAATAGATTCCGCTTCCGACTCTTGTTGGACTTAGCGGAAGCGAAAGCGGATTCAGCGGTAGCACATAGCGGAATTCCAATATGAAAAAAATTAGATCCTTTTAACCTCAGGATTCTATGCACCGTAAAACAACATAAGGAAAATTTTTTTGCATCTACTAACTCAGCCTCATTTTTTTGTCACCAATTATGCCAATTATGCATGAATTCCCCAGTTGTTCTTAAGGGGATGAATGAACTCATTATCGCTTTACCTACTCACTAATTTCTTTCTTTGGGTTCTGGTTTAGTACCATGACACGCACCTGTGTCGCTCACATTTGTCAATCACTTTGCCAGATGCAGCAGTAACAAATGGAACAGCCTTGGCTTGTGTAGCTTGAGAAGTCTTCTGCTCTTGCTGCCTTGACTTGAGGGTTCTCAGACATGGCATCCAACTCAAAAATCTGGCATGCCACTTGAACGTGATGAATATTCAGTTACAAACTTTAGGAACATGGATGATTTATCCTCTAATAGTCGTGCTGGAGCATCAAACTCTGCAACTCGACCTAAAACGATTATCAAACCAAGTTTCATGAGCACAACACGTTTGCATTCCCCCACAGTTCTAATTCCAAAGAGTTACAAATAAGTGCGGATTACTTCAATTTTCCAGAGCCGATTCAGTAAAAGAACACTAGAGTTATGCCTCTGTTAATCTAGAGCAATAGGAGCAGTAACAACTATATCCACTGTGTAGAAGGATAGCCACATCTTTGAAAGACCATAAACATATGAACAACTTTCCCACAATTGAGCTCCCATCAATATGCAGATGATTCAAGAATTCTTAACACAACTGAATAAATCTCATTTTCTCTTGATCTCTATGGGCAACAACCTGTTAGGACAACTGGAATCAGGGAGTGGGGGACTTAGTGAGGCTTAATTTATACCAATGTGGCTCAAAATCTCTTTCCATTTAGACATCTATCTCTTAAACAAAAAAGAAACAGTAAAGAATCAACAATCCTTGGCAGAAAGCTGGCAACAACCCATACACAAGACATAAATCGTAAATCATAAAGGCAAGAATCTATGAAGACATACACACAAGAACACCATGAGCTTGACAAGGACAAGTTCAAACAAATTTACAAGAGGGTAGGGCATCTCAACTACAAACCTAGGTTACTATTTTCTTAGGTAAAATTGTAACAATTTAAACAAAAGGCAACCAATAAAGCAGCAATCTTGGGCGCAGAAGACTAGCTAATAATGAAGAAAAGCAAGATCAATTTAGTCCAAATAAAAGGAACTCACAGGACAAAATCCTCTAACAGATCCCCAGATAGAGAGATCGACAGATACCGAGAGATAGAGAGAGACAGAGACTAGAGAGAGATAGAGACAAATAGTGATACTGCAAACTGTTGAAGGAGAGAGAGAGAGAGACTGAGAGTAAGAGAAGAGAGAGGGAGTTGACTCACTGTGTGAAGGTCGAGAAGGGGGGACTCCGTGGAGGGAGAGGAGATTGAAGAGTTAAGGTTTTTTCAAAACGCACGTTTTGATCCACGATTTATACATTTTTTCCCCCAATAAACAACTAAACGGAGTCATTCTATCTAAAATAGAATGACGTTGTTTTACTATTAAGTTAAAAAAATAAAAAAATAAATGGAATCAATTTTTCGGTAAATTGGCGGAAACTTCCGCTTCCGGTTCCACCTCCGGGAAATCTCAAAAACCACCTCCGGTTCTGGTTCCTGAAAGCTACGAACCTCAGCTTCCCGGAACTGGTGGCCGAACCAGAGCCTGAGCTCCATCGGAGGCCGGACCAGACTTACACCCCTAGTCTTGGCTTACATCTCAACCAATCCAAATACATTATGGATCTATTGCATAGAACAAGGATGCTTGGGGCTAAATCTGCATCTACACCACTCAGTTCTAGTGGAAAGCTCACTAAGTCAGATGGTGATCCACTTCCAGATGCCACGGACTACAGATAGGTTGTTGGAGCATTACAGTATTGCACTTTAAAAAGGCCAGAAATAGCTTATGCTGTGAACACCCTTTGTCAATTTATGCATTCACCCACTACCATTCATTGGGCTGCTGCTAAAGGCGTGCTTCGTTATCTTTAAGGCATTGTTGATCATGGCCTTCATTTCACTAATGGGCCTTTTACACTTCAAGCCTTATGTGATTCCGATTGGGCAGAAAATCCAGACGACAGGCGGTTCACAACTGGTTTTGGGGTATTTCTTGGTTCTTGCCTCGTCTCTTGGATTGCAAAGAAACAAGGTGTTGTCTCTCGGTTTAGTACTGAGGCTGAGTACCGAGCCATGGCTGTTACTACTGCTGATCTTTACTGGATTCAAATACTTCTCAAAAACTTGAATGTCTCTCTGTCCACTACTCCCATTCTTTGGTGCGACATTATTGGAGCTTTGGCCTTAGCATCCAATCTTGTCTTTCATGCTCGCACAAAGCGTATTGAAGTGGATTATTATTTTGTCAGAGAAAAGGTTGTTAACAATGACATTTTAGCTCGTTATATTGCTACGGTGGATCAAGTGGCCGATATTTTTACTAAGGGGTTGCTCGTTTTAGTTTGTATTATAGGATACACATAAATTCTAGAATTTACAAACCGAACATATTTAAATACCAATACAAGTCAACAACTTCTGCACGCATACCAATAAACTTTAACATCACCTAAAAATTCTCAAAACACTTTAAATTCTAAAAATCTCACCAAAACGAACATCCCCTAAATCTCTAAGTTCTGCACGCTTTGTTCTTCTTCGCAACAAGCTTCGACACAAGAGACAAATATGAAAAAGGCAACTGTTTGTTCTTGGCCAGTCGACACGATTCGCAGATAGAGGACTTATTTGAATGGGAGTGATTGGAAGATTGTGAGATTTGAGAACTTGATTGACCAGCTGTAGTGTGGGATGTCCTAAGCAATTGTGCCAAACTGGAAGTGTCATTTTGACGCCAAAGAAAGCT